>JAKCPB010001774.1:0-123958 GCA_021442155.1 Cymbidium sinense | reverse complement strand
CAAGGGAACCAAAAGCAATGGCTCATAAAACCAACAGAAAAACCAAATAAGAAAATTATAATCGAGATAAGGTAATCTAGTGTTATCCGATTAAAAATAAAAGTTTAGGCAAATTTTGATTGTCAAAGTGAAATTAAGTTGGCTAAAGTAGCCAAGAAATCAGCACAAGCATTACCTTCATGAAGGATATGGAAAATTTTATAAACTTGAGAGAAGAAGATTTTTAGTATGATTGAGAAGATAAAATAAATCAACATTTCTGTTCTATTAGAGTTTAGCATGTCAAGAAGCAAAGGCATCAACTTCAATCTAGATGTTGAGGAAACCTTTATTCAAACAAATTTCAATAGCTTTATTGATAATATAAGCTCATAAATAGAATGGGCTTTGAGAGGATAGGCAAAAGAACAAATGATAGTACCTTTAGAATACCTAAGAATACCACGACCATATTTATTGGAAGCAACAAACTTATTATTCATCAAATTTTCTTTGGGTTTGATCCAATGGATAATCCTAACTCTTTTATAAGAGTCAACATCGTAGAATGATACCCAATTTTTATCCACAAATTTATAGCCTCTAAAATGAATGTTACTAATAAGATTGGCATTAAACAAAGCATGAATTTTTTCTTTGGTTCTAGCTAAGATCCTTTTATGGCTCATAGGAATACCATGATATTTAGCATCATTTCTAACATAGATGAACGGATAAGGTAATAGCAACTAGAACTTTGATATGACCTTTCATTTTTTTTGGAAACTTCAAGAAGTTGATATATGGAAGAGAGCCATGAAAGTTTGGTATTAAATAAATCATCATACCATATAATTTAGAAGTAATAGCACCATTGACAAAAACATGATTAACATTTTCAATATGGAAATAGCACTTTGAAGGAAAATAAAACCCTTTATTCCAAAGCAAAGAGTCCATAAAACAAATTATTCAAAATCCTCCAAGCTAAAACATAATAAGAAATGGGAATGATATTGTTCCAAAGTTTAATGAAAACATTTAGGAGTTTTCTTATCTCTAATAAAATTCCAAACCTCTTTAAGAACAAAATCATCATTGTAAGAAAGCTTAAAAGAATTTGGTCAGTTTGTTAGAGAAAATAGGATATTTCTAAAGTTATCTAAAAGAAATAGGATATAATTCTCAAGTTTGTTTTCATTCCAAGTGTTATTATGCAAAAAGTTAACTTTGATACTAGTAGAGTTGGTAGATAAAGGGAGTCAATAGAGCCATTGCCAATCCAATTATCTTGCCAAAGAAAGAAGAACCGAATGAATACCCCAAGATATTAAGGGTTCAACAACATTTAATGGAGCAAAGCCTTTTCCAAAGGAGAGTCACCAACTTTATAAGCACAAATAGAGGGTGTTTACCTTGGCAATATTTTTCATCATAAAATTAGCCCAAAGGCTATCATTCTTTCTAAAATTCCACGAGCTTATGAGAGAAGCATAGCTTCACGAATAGTTTGCAAAGACCACCTTCACCTAAGGGACCACAGCATTTATGCCAGCAAGTCCAATGCATTCTTTTAATAGAATTATTGGATCCCCAAAATAATTTATTAAGCAAGCCATCAATTCTGATGAGAGTAGCATTAGTGGGGATAACAGTTTGAATCAAATAAGGAGACATTGAATTGAGGTGCTTAAGAATAGTGAGCACCACCAAAGGAAAGTAAATGAATTCTCAAACATAAATTTTATTTAAAATTTTTTGAATTAACTCATCAAAAGATGGGATCATTTTGGACCTTTAAAAGGTGCACCAAGTACTTAAGAGGAAGGTGTTGATGTTTAAAGTTAGTGATATGCAATTTGATTAATTTTATTATTGGAGATGCTTGAAGAAGTAATAAAAATAGCTTTTGTTATCATTGATAGATAGACCACTTTCTCTACCAAATTTATTTAAAAAAATCTTGAGGTTCTTGATATGTTGAATAGAAGCATTGCAAAAATAATGAAATCATCTACTTAAATGAGAAACAGGAAGACCACCAAGAGTTGTAATACATACTAGGATTGTTTAAGAATGATCATTGATGCTCAGATAAGTACTCAACAATAATAATAAATAAGGAGAAGATAGAGGATCCCCTTATCTTAGCCATGGGAAGAAGGAAAGAAGCCAAAGGCTTCCCCATTAAGAAAAATAGAAAACCAAGGCATTATTAATACAATTTTTAATAAGAAAAAGTAAATTTATCAGAAAACCCAAATAAATTCAGAATACGAATAAGGAAATACAAAGAGATATTATCAAAAGCTTTGGTAATATCTAATTTGAAATAATGTTGCCACCTAGTCTTAGCATCTAAATCATGAATTAATTCTTGAGCAGCAGAATATTATCGAAATAGATCTACCTCTAACAAACTAGTTTGGTTAGAGATAATCTTATGAAGTAAAGGACTAAGCTTGGTTAGAATTTTGAAAATCAACTTATTGAAGAAGGTGCAAAGACTAATAGTCTAAAATCACTCCAATAGTCTAGATTATCTTTCTTAGGTATGAGAATAATAGAAGTGCTAGAAAAATATCTAGGAAAAGGATTACCATTAAAAAAATCAACCACATCCTCAACCAAATCATTTTTAATAATAAACCAACATTTGAAAAAAAATTAGTGAAACCCTCGGACCAACAATAGAATCTATGTTCATGCTATTAAGAACTTTAAAATTTATCTTCATTATTAGGCATAATAGTAAGCAATCATTCATTATTGTATAATAGAAGGAATCAAGTGTGATTTAGAAATAGCTTCATAAGAGCAACTCTTATTAAGCATATTTATAAAGTAATTAATGGTCAAATCCTTAATATCATTATTCTCCATAATCCATTCTCCATTGTCATCTTTAATTTTTTGAATATATTTAAAGCTCTCTTTTTATTAACTAAAGCATGGAAATATCTAGTATTTCTTTCACCATTATGTTTGCTAGCTTTTGATGCCAATAAGTCTCTTCCATATTTTGAAAATTAACAAGTTTATCTTTCACCTCAAGTCCTTAATCTTAGAAGGATAGGACATAATAGACTTCAAGATCATAAACCAAATTTTCCATTTCTTTGATATTAGCAAAAGGATTTTAAAATAATGCTTGTTCCACCAACCCATTTTGTTTAAGTCTTTTAAGCTTAAACCAAAATCTATTCATCCCCATAATCAAATTATGATGTAAGAACTTTCCAATTGTTAACACAACATTAAAAATCAATATGTTGAATCCACATGTTCGAAATCTAAAATGAGAGAAATTTTTTTATTAGAGTTATCTTTAATAGAAACCAAAAAGGTGTATGATATAATAAGGTTACGTTAAATGATAGAAGTAATAGGCCATTGAGTAATCCAATGAGTATTAAAAATAATATCCAACCTTTGCCAAAGTCTAGAGTTTTACCAAGTAAAATTTGAACCCTTAAAGCCAATATCAATCAAATTACAATCAAGGATCATATTGGAAAATTCTTCCATGGAATGAATATTAGAGAGCAACCACCTCTTCATTTAAGAGAATAAAATAGTGTTGAAATCCCCACCAACAAACCAAGGTTTATTGAGGTAGCAAAATTCCTCAAATTTCCCAAAGAAGATTTCTAATCTATTACAAGATGCATAGAGCCCAATACACAATAATCACCATAAGATATTTGAGCATTGACAACTTGTTGAAAATCATCAAGAATAGAAACCTCCACAAAATTATTCCAAAAACACCAATTTTATTACTAACATTAGAGAAAATTTATTGAAACCGATCATTCTAGCAACATGGTTAATTTTGTTTGCATGAATAAGAGGCTCCAAAATAATAAGTAAAGAAATATTATGAATGATCAAAGATTTCTAATCTGATTACAATAGAGAGGTATCAATCCTCTTAACATTCCAAACAAAAAATTAAACATAATAAAAAAGGGGTTAAGAAAAGGTTAATTAGAGAGGAGAGGGAGGCCAATAGATCTAGTGTTTCTTACCAATTTGGGAGGGATGTTTTTAACATTTTTTTTTAGCATGATAAGTTTGGAAACCATTTCTTTTCCCATAGAATCATCATCAGAAGGATTTAACAACATTAGTCATAGATTTAGGGGAAATCTCATATAGAATGAGTTCTCCTTCTTCCAGACATTAGAATTTATTAAAGTTAAATGAGCATGGGTATAACGAGGGATCAAAATAGATTTATTAAGAGGCAAGTGTGAACATCCCTTCTTCTTCAATAGTTAGATTATTAGACAAAACCAAATCTTTTGAGAATTTAAATCATTCTGAACTAAAGTATAGTCAATTTTTCAAACTTGAGAAACAAAATTCATATTCTCCATTGAATTTGAATGATGCATAACATTGATATCCTCATTATATTTTCAATTAAAGCTTCATTTTCATCAATCAAAAGAATGGTAAGGATGTGAATTGACAGGAAAAAAGAATCATCATCCAAAAGTTTAGAAATTATTATTGTTTCACATTAGAAACCTTCAATTGCACATAGAAATAAGAGGTAAAACAACCTTATTAGGAACATTCAATGAATCCATTTTTTTTTAAATTAACTTTTGATATTTAATGTGATTGGCCTAGGGTTAGGAATAATAGTTTCCTTAATAGGATTTTCTTTTTAGGTGAGGATGTGAATGAAACATTCAAATTATTATGCCCATGGATTTTATAATGAGAAAAAAGAGGGGAAATTTTCAAATCAACTTTTGCATATAACCATAATTTTTAGATCCCAACCAAATTTCTTTGGGTGTTTCTTGGTAATGTCAATTCTACAAGGATTCTAGCCATACAGAAGGTCGAGATTTGTAGTCATTGCGATCAATTTGCAATGACCAACCAAATAAAGCACCCACAACAAAAAAATTGATGATTAACGAAATGAATTTGCATATTAGAGAGAAATCTAAATGATTGGAGATTCTTCTCTAATATCAAATAGTGGAGTCCATTTCAAAATCTCATTTGGTAGTGAAAAAAAATAAGAATGATGAGCAAAAACCTGAGTAATCCAAATCATTCATTATTTTAATCAAAATGTGATGGATTAATTAAACCAATCATTAGCAAAAGTTTCATAAAAGAAAGAGCAAATGTTTTCTAATTACTCAATGAAGTAAACTTTCCAAAAAGTGAATTCTAATGGCTTAGCAAGCTCCATTCGGGAGCACATAAGAGACATGCCGATAAAAGTCAAAACAAATTAGAGGACTCAACAACTATCCTTACAAGTGAGGACATTTTAAAATGATTTTGAAGCAACCAAAGCCAAGGTAGTTGATGCCCTAGTTAGATCCATGGATCGGTTTTTAAAATCATTGAAGATGCCAAGCCATGATATAGAAGTAAACACAGCGAGCCATCAATTAGGAATCGGTGTGAATCATAGTTAGTTGGCTAAGCCAAAATGAGAGGGAAAAGGGAATTAGTTGAGGTTAGGAGTTTAGGTGGGTTTAGGTTTAGGTTTAATTTTAATTTAAATTTATTTTTTTAGTTTTAGTTTATTTTAGGTTTATTTTATTTTAGGTTTAGGGTTTAGGTTTGGGGTTTAGGTTTAGGTTTATTTAGAGTTTAGGTTTTAGGGTTTAGGTTTAGGTTTTAGGGTTTAGGGTTTAGGGTTTAGGGTTTATGGTTTAGGTTTAGGTTTAGGGGTTAAATTTTAGTTTAGGGGTTTAGGGTTTTAGTTTTTTTATTTTAGAGAACAAATTGATTTTAACATTTCTTCTTCTTGATTTTTAAGTTTAATATTTTTTAGGTGAGTTTAATTTCTTCTTAAAGTTTAAAATTAAGTTTCTTTAGTCAGTTTAGATTAGGTTTAGTTTAAGTTTAGTTAATCATAGGATTAGGACATGCTTTAGTTTAGGTAACATATTTAGTTTACATATTTTAAATTTAAATAAATTTTAGTTTAGGTTTTTAGTTTTATGATTTTGATCAAATAGTTTAGAAAACCTTAGTTTAATCAATTAGAACTTAGTTTATAATTTTAAACTATTGATTTTTTTTATAAATCAATTTAGTTTCTTTAAATTTAGTTTAAATTTAAATAGTTTAGTTCTTTAAATTTAAGACATTTTTGAACTTGGTAGTTAAGTTTAGGTTTTCTTTGAATTTATTTAATTTTAAACATAAATGTTTAGTTTAGTTTAGAGTTTGACTTGAAATATTTGTTTTGAATTTAGAGTAATTTAATTTTATATAGATATAAAATTTATATTTTTTAGGTTTAAGTTTTTAGTGGTTTGATATGGTTAATTTATAGTGAATTAAGTTTAAGTTTATTTAGATTTTTTGATTTTTAGGATGATCAATTGATATAAATTAGGTAGTTAGGTTTAGAGTTTTTGTTTATGAGAGGTTTAGAGTTTAGGTTATTTAGTTTTAGCATTTAAGTGTTTTAGGTTTAGTTTAGGAGTTTAGTTGATTTAGGTTTTAGGTTTGGTTTAATTTAGTTTGATCTAATTTACCATTTATGTTTTTTAAATTAAATCAAAAGCATTATGTTCAAAATAGTCATTGAACTATTGGTTTAGTTTGACCAATTGGTTTTATTTTGATCAATTTGACCCAAATGGGTAAATTTAACCAAATAAACTCAAATGACATGAATTAACTCACTTTTGACTCATTTCAATCAGTCAAAGTGGTTGACCACTCTATTTGGGTTATATCACATAAGATAAAACACCTTGGTAAATAGTCATTTCTCTTCTCACTTAGACTCATCCATAGGTCCACTTAGCTTCTAAGAACATTTCTGATCAGTGGTTCTCATATGACTCATAAATCACCTACCCCATTGGAAGACTTAGCATACCTCCTTCCCTTGCTACACCCACTTATCCTTCATAGGCACATCCCATGCCGGACACCAAATTAAGCCACATAAGGAGAATCCAACCACCTCAGCCAAGGACTTGGAGCCTAATCACCATGATTGGTCATTTTTTGTCCATTAGGAGATAAGAAATAGAGTGGTTTTTTTATTTTTTAGCTTATTTAGTTGGTTTTTTGTTTAAATTTAAATAGTGGATTTAGGAAGTGGTGATTGGTGGATACATCATTTAGTATAGGTTTATAATGTTTTTTGTTTAGGGTTAGATCATCATTATTTGAGGTTATTTTAGTTGGTTTTTTTAGGTTTTATTTTATTTTTTTTATTTATTTATTTTATTTATTATTTAGTTTGGGTTTAAGTTTTAGCATTAAGTTTATTTTATCTAGTTTATTTATTTTATTAGTTTATTTTATTTATTTTGGGTTTATGTTTAGGTTTAGGTTTAGGTTTAGGTTTTTTATTTAGTTTATTTATTTTAGTTTAGGTTTATTTAGTTTAGTTTAGTTTAGGTTTATTTTTTTTTATTAATTTTATTTTTATTTTAGTTGATTTTTTTAGTTTAGTTTAGGTTTATTTTTTTATTTAGTTTTGTTTATTTAGTTTATTTAGTTTAGTTTATTTTTTTTGTTTATTTAGTTTAGTTTAGTTTAGGTTTATGTTTAGGTTTATTTTATTTTTTTAGTTTAGTTTATTTATTTAGGTTTATTAGTTTAGGATTAGATTTTATTTTTTATGTTTTAGTTTAATTTTATATTTATTTAGGTTTATTTATTTAGGTTTATTTATTTATTTTAGTTTATTTAGTTTTTTTATTTATTTATATTTAGGTTTATTTAGTTTAATTTAGTTTAGTTTAGTTTATTTTTTTAGTTTAGGTTTAGGTTAGGTTTAGTTAATTTTTAGTTTATTTATTTATTTTAGTTTAGGATTTTTTATTTAGTTTAGTTTTATTTTAATTTATTTAGTTTAGTTTAGTTGTTTATTTGTTAGGTTTATTTTATTTATTAATTTAGTTTTTTATTTAGTTTAGGTTTAGGTTTATTTATTTATTTATTTAGGTTTTAGGTATTTTAGTTTAGTTTATTTAGTTTAGGTTTTATTTTTAGTTTATTTTAGGTTTAGGTTTATTTATTTTAGTTTAGGTTTAGTTTGTTTATTTATTTTATTTAGGTTTAGGTTTATTTATTTAGTTTATTTTATTTAGGTTTTGGTTTATTTATTTTTAGTTTATTTATTTTATTTTATTTAGTTTAGTTTATGTTTATTTTAGTTTAGGTTTTATTTGGTTTATTTAGGTTTAGGTTTAGGTTTTTTTTTTTTGGTTTAGGTTTAGGTTATTATAGATATTTAGTTTAGTTTATTTAGGTTTTATGTTTATGTTTATTGACTTTATTTAGTTAGGTTTAGGTTTTATTTGGGTTCAAGTTTATTTAGTTTAGGTTTATTTTATTTAGGTTTAGATTATTTATTTTAGTATATTTATTTAGGTTTAGGTTTATTTTATTTTATATTTATTTAGGTTTATTTTTTATTTAGTTTAGTTTATTTAGTTTTAGTTTATTTTGGTTTAGATCTAGTTTAGTTTAGGTTTAGGTTTAGGTTTACTTTTTTAGGTTTAGTTTATTTTAGGTTTAGGTTATTTAGTTTAGGTTTAGGTTTAGGTTTATTTATTTTAGGTTTAGGTTTAGGTTATTTTAATTTGTTGTTTATTTATTTAATTTTAGGTTTTGGTTTGGGTTTAAGTTTAGGTTTAGTTTTTGGTTATTTGATTTTAGGTTTAGGTTTATTTAGTTTAGGTTTTAGGTTTAGGTTTAGGTTTAGTTTTATTTTAGGTTATATGTAGTTTAGTTTAGTTTAGTTTAAGTTTACGTTTATTTAGTTCATTTTATTTTATTTTATTTATTTAGTTTAGGTTTAGGTTCAGGTATATTTTATTTAGTTTATTTATTTTATTATTTTATTTTATTTTTTTTAGGTTTAGGTTTATTTAGTTTAGTTTATTTTAGTTTAGGTTTATTTAATTTAGTTTTATTTTAGTTTATTTTTTAGCTTAGTTTAGGTTTAGGTTTATTTATTTAGTTTTTTGGTTTATTTTTTTGTATAGTTTATTTTTAATTTTTTTTTAGTTAATTTAGGTTTAGGTTTATTTAGGTTTCAATTAGTTTAACTTATTTAGTTTAGTTTAGGTTTAGGTTTAAGTTTAGATTTTAGCTTAGTTTAGGTTTAGGTTTAGGCTTATGTTTAGGTTTAGGTTTAAGTTTTATTTTATTTTTATTTAGGTTTGGGTTTATTTATTTAGTTTAGTTTTTTTTAGTTTATTTAATTTAATTTATTAATTGAGTTTATTTATTTAGTTTAGGTTTAAGTTTTATTTTATTTATTTTAGTTTAGTTTAGTTTAATTTTATGTTTAGGTTTAGGTTTAGGTTTAGGTTTAGGTTTATTTTATTTAGTTAGTTTATTTATTTATTTTTTAGTTTTGGTTTTAAGTTTTTTATTTAGTTTATTTATTTAGTTTAGTTTTATATTATTTATTTAGTTTAGTTTAGTCTAGTTTATTTTGGTTTAGGTTTATTTTTTATTTATTTTAGTTTATTTTTTATATTTAGTTTATGTTTAGGTTTGGTTTAGGTTTATTTAGGTTTTGGGTTTTATTTAGTTTAGGTTTATTTTAGTTTTAGGTTTAGGTTTATTTATTTAGGTTTAGGTTTAGGTTTAGGTTTATTTTAGTTTAGGTTTACTAATTTAGTTTAGTTTTTTAGTTTAGGTTTAGGTTTTATTTTATAGGTTTATTTATTAGGTTTAGTTTATATTATTTTTATTTTTTGGTTTTTTATGTTTATTTTTTTTAGTTTATTAGGTTTATTTAGGTATATTTATTTTATTTAGGTTTAGGTTTAGGTTTAGGTTTAGGTTTTATTAGTTTAGGTTTATTTTTTTATTTTAATTTTAGTTTATTTATTTAGTTTTTAGGTTTAGGTTTTAGATTTATTTTATTTTTTATTTTTTATTTAGTTTATTTTGTTTAGGTTTATTTATTTTTAGTTTAGGTTTAGGTTTAGGTTTATTTAGTTTAGGTTTAGTTTATTTTACTAATTTATGTTTAGGTTAATTTAGTTAAGGTTCATTTTAGTTTATTTTAGTTTAATTTAGATTGTTTATATATTTAGTTTATTTTTAGGTTAGGTTTATTTATTTAGTTTATTTTTAATTTATTTAGTTTATTTTTAAGTTTAGTATATATAGTTTAGTTTATTTTATTTTAGTTTAGGTTTAGTTTTGTTTATGTTTATTTAGATTTTTTTTAGTTTAGTTTATTTATTTTTTAGGTTTATTAGTTTTTTTTAGGTTTAGATTTTAATTTAGTTTATGTTTAAGTTTAATTTTATATTTTTTTAGGTTTAGGTTTAGGTTTTATGTTTATATATTAGGCTTTATTTTTTAGTTTAGGGTTTAGGGTTTTTTTATAAAAAATTAACTAAAATAATTGGTCTAGGTTTATTTAGTTTATTTTTTTATTTATTTTAATTTATTTTATTTTTTTATTATTATTTATGTTTATTTTTATTTTTATTTAGTTTAGTTTATTTATATTAGGTTTATTTATTTTAGATTAGGTTTTTTTTATTTTAGTTTATTTTTTAGGTTTATGTTTATTTTGTAGTTTAGTTTTATTTTTATTTTATTTTTTAGGTTTAAGTTTTATTTTTTATTATTAGATTTAGGTTAAAGTTTGTGTTTTTTTATTTTTTATTTTTTTGGTTTAGGTTTAATGCTATTATTTTAGGTTTAATTTTAGGTTTTATTGTTTAGTTTCAGCATAGGTTCATTTTTACTTTATTTCTTCTGATTTAATTTAGTTTATGTTTAAGTTAGTGTATTTTAGGTTTAGGTTTAGTTTTATTTATTTTAATTTAGTTTATTTTAAATTAGGTTTAGGTTTATTTTATTTTCTTTATTTTATTTTTATTTCAGGCTTATTTTATTTTTATTTTAGGTTTAGTTTTTATTTTATTTTTGTGTTTTATTTGATTTTTTTGTTTATTTTAGGTTTTTATTTATTTTATTTTAGTTTAGTTTTTATTTTCTATTTTATTCTATTTTTAGGTTTTGGGTTAGGTTTAGTTTTAGGTTAAGGTTTAGGTTTTAGTGTTTATGATTTATGGTTTAGGGTTTTAGAGTTTAGGGTTTAGGGTTTAGGGTTTAATGTTCAGGGTTTAGGATTTTTAGGGTTTAGGTTTTAGGTTTAGGGTTTAGGTTTTAATATAGGTTTTAGGGTTTACGGTTTAAAGTTTAGGGTCTAAAGGTTATTTTAACAAAGTTTAGGGTTTAGGGTTTAGGGTTTAGGGTTTAGGTTTTAGGTTTAGGGTTTTAGGGTTTAGAGTTTAGAGTTTAGGGTTGCAAGTTTAAGGCTTAGGGTTTAAGGTTTAGGTTTGAAGGTTTAAGGCTTAGGGTTTAGGGTTTAGGGTTAGGGTTTTCTTATATTTTTATCTTTTTTTATTTTTATTAACTTAAATAAATTGGTATGTTTTCGTTTATATAATTTATTTATTATTTATTTTAGTTTATTTTATTTTTTATTTTTATTTAGGTTTATTTTTCTTTTTGTTTAGTTTATGTTTTTATTTTAGTTTATTTTTTAGGTCTAGGTTTAGGTTTAGATTTATTTTTTAATTTAGATTTTTTTTATTTTATTTTTTAGGTTTTGGTTTTTTATTTTAATTTTGTTTAGGTTTATTTTTGGGTTTTATTTTTTAGTTTATGATTTAGGGTTTCTTTTTAATTAGTTAAATCTATAGGTTTGGGTTTATTTAATTACTTTAGTTTATTTTTTATTTTTATTTAGGTTTTTTTTTTATTTTTTTTTTGTTTGGTTTATTTATATTAAGTTTATATATTTTAGTGTAGGTTTTTCTTTATTTTAGATTACCTTTAGGATTAGGTTTAGGTTTAGATTTATTTTTTAATATAGTTTTATTTTTACTTTATTCTTTAGGTTTAGGTTTTATTTTTTATTATTAAGTTTAAGTTTAGGTTTTTATTTTATTTTTTTAGGTTTAAGTTTTACGTTGATATTTTAGGTTTTTCTTAGGTTTTATTATTTTTAGTTTAGACTTAGGTTTATTTTTAGTTTATTTTATTTTATTTAGTTTAGGTTTAGGTTTAGGTTTTACTTATTTTAGTTTAGTTTATTTTAATTTAGGTTTATGATTATTTTATTTTATTTATTTTATTTTTATTTTAAGTTTAGGTTTTTTTTAGTTTATGGTTTAGGTGTTATTTTTTATTTATTTTTAGGTTTATTTTTTTGGTCTAGGTTTTTATTTATTTTTATTTTATTTTATCTTAGGTTTACTTTATTTTTATTTTAGGTTTAGTTTTTATTTTACTTAGGTTTTTTATTTTTAGGTTTATTTTATTTTTTTTGTTTAGGTTTGGTTTTTATTTATTCTATTTTAGTTTAATCATTATTTTCTCTTTTATTTTATTTTTAGGTTTAGGTTTGGGTCTTAGTTTAGGTTTTTATATTATATTATTTTATTTTCTTTTTTAGGTTTAAGTTGTAGGGTTTATGGTTTAGGGTTTATGATTTAGTGTTTTAAGGTTTAGTGTTTAGGGTTTAAGTTTTAGGGTTTAGGGTATTTAGGGTTCAGGGTTTATTATTTAGGTTTTAGGTTTAGGGTTTAGTTTTTAATTTAAGGTTTAGGCTTTAGGGTTAAAGTTTTTTTTTAAGAGTGTTTAAGATTTTGGGTTTGGTGTTTATGGTTTATGGTTTTAGGGGTTAAGTTTTAGAGTTAGTGTTTACGGTTTAGGGTTTAGGGTTTTAGGGTTTAGGATGTAGGGTTTAGGGTTGTAGGTTTAGTGTTTAGGATTTAGGGATTAGGGTTAACATTTTTTTTGTTTTTTTTAAATTTTTTTTAAAATAAGTAAAATGGTAGGTTTAGGTTTATTTAGTTTACTTTTTCATTTATTTTAGTTTAATTTTATTTTAACTTTTGTTTAGGTTTATTTTTATTTTTATTTAATTTAGTTATGTTTTATTTAAGTTTATTTTTTAGGTTTAGGCTTATTTTTAGTTAGTTTAACTTTTTTTTATTTTTAGGTTTAGGTTTTATTTTGTTTTTTGGTTTAGGTTTATGTTTTAATTTTATTTTTTTTTAGGTTTAGGTTTTGGTTTTATTTTAAGTTTATTTTAAGGTTTTTTATTTAGTTTATTTTTAGTTTAGGTTAGGTTTATTTTTTAGTTTATTTTATTTTCTTTAGTTTAGGTTTAGGTTTAGGTTTTATTTATTTTAGGTTAGTTTATTTTAGTTTAGGTTTAGGTTTATTTTATTTTATTTATTTTATTATTTTGGTTTATTTTTTTTTTAGGGTTTAGGTTTTATTTTAAGGTTTATTTTTTTAGGTTTAGATTTTTTATTTTTGGTTTTATTTTTTATTTTACATTTAGTTTTATTTTGTTTAAGTTTTTATTCTTAGGTTTATTTTATTTTTTAATTTAGTTTAGGTTTTTATTTATTTTATTTTTATTAGTTTATTTTATTTTATTTTAGGTTTAGGTTTAGATTTTAGTTTAGCTTTTTATTTTATTTTATTTTTTATTTTATTTAGGTTTTTTTAATTTATTTTATTTTTAGGTTTTATTTAGTTTATGTTTAAGTTTTTAGGTGTTTATAGTTTAGGGTTCAGTGTTTAGGGTTTAGGGTTTAGCGTTTAGGGTTTAGGTTTGTAGGTTTTAGGGTTTAGGCATTAGGGTTTTGGGTTAAGGGTTTAAGGCTTAGGGTTTAGGGTTTAGGGTTTAAGGTTTAGGTTTTAGGGTTTTAGTTTGGGTTTAGGGTTTATGATTGTAGGTTTAGGGTTTAGGGTTGAGTTGAGTTTAGGTTCAAGTTTAGGGTTTAGAGTTTTGGCTTTTTTTAATAGAACAAATTTAGATTAAACATTTCTTTTTTTCAATTTCACCAACAAAGTAACACACCAAGTTTTCTAAGACATGGATGACATAGATAAGAAACATAGAAAATCAAAATCTATATAACTAGAATTGTCTCTACTATAAAGAAATAGTTCCATATGGAGTAGATCGGATTGGCCGTTCTTCATTTCTCTAATTCTCATCAAAACTACCCCGGCCTCTCGAGTGGCGGGATCCACCATCATATCCCTGATCTCTCCCTCCGCCACCACCATAACTATAGCTTCATGTCCTCACGCCTCCAAAACCACCCTTTGCTCGACCACCTCCATATCCACTAGCACCTCGATCTCCCACCACCAGTGATAATGCCTCCACCCGCCTCCACCACTAGATCTAGACTAAGCGGTTGGCAGTGATGTTCCTACCTTTAAGGTTCTGGCCATTCTTAGGGTTTAGGTTTAGGTTTAGGTTTATTAAGGTTTTAGGTTTTTGCTTAGTTTTTAATTTATTTAGTTACTTCAGGTTTAGATTTAGGGTTTGGGATTTAAGGTTTAGGGTTTAGGGTTTAGGGTTTAGGGTTAAGGGTTTAGGGTTTATGGTTTAAGGTTTAGGATTTTAGGTTTTATACTTTTAGGTTTTAGGGTTTAGGTTTTAGGGTTATGGTTTAGGGTTTATGGTTAAGGGTTTAGTGTTTAGGATTTAGGGTTTACAGTTATTTTAGGGTTTAGGGTTTTAGGATTTAGGTTTTAGGTTTATGGTGTGGGTTTAGGGTTTAGGGTTTAGGATTTTAAGGTCTAGGGTTGTTTAGGGTTTAAGGTTTCGGGGGTATTTTTTGGGAAAGTTAGATTTTTATTACAATAAAAGGAAAAGATATAATGTCCTTAAAGTAAATTAAACTCTATCTACTTACTACAAGAAACCTAGAGAGGTAAACCCCATCTAAGTACATTAGAAAAGAAGAAAATAAAAGCAAATATATAAAAGCATAAGAAAAATATGTAGACTAAAACAAATCCTGAAAATAGTAAAAGGATGAGTCAGTAGCAGTTCATGATTTCTTTGAGAAAGAAAGATAAGCGAGATCCACAACAACAATAATTGGGTTGACTAACTGTAAAGTTCCAACTTGTAAAAGAAATCTATAGAACACTAAGTCATTGCTAAAAGATAAGGATAATGAGAGGAAAAGGAGAGAGCAAAGAAAGAGGCTGCTTAGTTAGGATCATCTCAAGGGGCAACAATACATATGAGCATCCAAACTTTATAAAAAAGGGTTACAATCATATGTAATGCTACCAACCAGAGAGATGAGGTAAGTGACATCAATGCCATCATAGTCAGCATACTTAATATAAGCAAACATCCAAGGCCAACAGTCCATAAAGTTCTAGATCTAGCAGCATTAAATAAAGATCAACCAGCCAACAACCAGCTAGCAGTGAAACAACCAAACAAAACCCACAATAGTCTAGTCACAATAACCCAGAGAGAGGTTATAACAAAGTCAGAATACCAACAACAACCATTAACCAAATACCCATCCAAGCTGCAAACCAGGAAAAACTAGAACTAGCCATCAGCAAACACCAGACCAATGCCAATTAATAAAGAACCAACCAACAAAACCAAGATAGGATCCCTCAAGCCAAAGTCCCAATAATAAGTAGCCACCAAGCCAAACCAGGGTGAGCAACCACAAATGACTAAATAGCTTAGAAATGAAACCAGCAATTGAAGGAAACATAAGCTACAACTAGTGCAAATCACTAGAATACAAAACAACTGCATAAAAGTGGGCCAAAGGTAGCCACCAACCACCAAAAACCAAAAAGTCCAATCCAAAAGGATCAATAAAGTTTCAGCCAGCAAAACAAAATGCTCTAACAAATTATCAAGTTTAGGTTTTAGGTTTAGGGTTCAGGTTTTATTTAAGGGTTTAGGGTTTTTGGTTTTATTTAATTGAGAACAAATTTAGATTCAACATTTCTTTTTTTCAATTTCATCAACAAAGTAACACACCAAGTTTTCTAACGCACCAGCGATGATATAGATAAAAAAGGAGAACACATAGCGCAAGTCTAAAACCTTAGATAACTGGGACCATCTCTACTATAAAGACACGGTTCCATAAACAACAGATCAGATTGGCTGTTCTTTAGTTTCTCCAGTTCCCATCGGCCTCTTGAGTAGCGGGATCCACCATCATATCCCCAATGTTTCCCTCCGCTACCACCATGGCTATAACCTCATTCCACTTCCAACCACCATTGCTCGACCACCACCTCCATATCCACCACCTCAGAGCCCACCACCACTATGATAAGCCACCTCCACCTTGCCTCCACCACAAGATCTAGACTAGCTTGGTGGTGATGTTCCTAGGTTAGGTTTTTTCTTAGGGTTTAGGTTTAAGGTTAGGTTTATTATGTTTTATGGTTTAGGTTTATTTTTTAATTTATTTAGTTACTTTAGGTTTAAGTTTAGGGTTTGGGGTTTAGGGTTTAGGGTTTAGGGTTTTAGGGTTTAGGGTTTAGAGTTTAGGGTTTAGTGTTTAGGGCTTTAGGGTTTAACTTTTAGGGTTTAGGATTTAGGGTTAGGGTTTTGAATTTAGGCTTTAGGGTATTTTAGGGTTTAAGGTTGTAGGTTTAGGGTTTAGGTTTTAGGGTTTAGTGTTTAGGATTTAGGGTTTATGGTTAAAAAAATATAAGTAAACTGGTAGGTTTAGGTTTATTTAGTATTCTTAGTTTACTTTATCTTTTATTTTATTTAGATTTAATAATAATTTTTATTTAGTTTATTTTTTATATAAGTTTAGGTTTTTTATTTTAGTTTATTTTTAAGTTTAGGTTTAGGTTTACTTTTTAGTTGAGTTTTATTTTATTTTATCTTTTAAGTTTAGGTTTTCTTTTTTATTTTTAGGTTTAGGTTTAGGATTTTATTTTATTTTTTTTGTTTAGGTTATATGATTTTATTTTAGGTTTATTTATTTATTTATTTTTAGTTTAGGTTTAGGTTTAGTTTTAGTTTATTTTATTTATTTAGATTAGGTTTAGGTTTAGGTTTCATTTATTTTAGGTTTAGGTTTAGGTTTTAATTATTAAAATTTAGTTAATTTTAGTTTAGGTTTAGGTTTATTTTATTTTGATTATTTTATTTTTATTTTAGGTTTAGGTTTTATTTTAGTTTAGGGTTTAGGTTTTATTTTATTTATTTTAGGTTTTTTATTTTAGGTTTATTTTTAGGTATAGGTTTTATTTAGTTTTCTTTTTTATTTTAAGTTTATTTTATTTTATTTTACATTTAATTTTATTTTATTTAGTTTTATTAGGTTTATTTTAATTTTATTTGTCTAGTTTAAATTTTTATATATTTTAGTGTAGTTTATTTTTTTAGTTTTAGGTTTATGTTTTAGTTTAATTTTTTTTTATGTTTAGGTTTCTTTATTTATTTTATTTTTAGTTTTTATTTAGTTTAGGTTTTGGTTTCTGGGTTTTAGGGTTTAGGGTTTAGGGCATATGGATTAGGGTTTAGGGTTTAGGGTTTTAGGGTTTCGGGTTCTAAGGTTTAGGGTTTAAGTTTAAGGTTTAGGGTTTAGTGTTTAGGCTTCAGGGTTTAGGTTCTTAGGGTTTAAGGTTTAGATTTTAGGGTTAGGGTTAGGTTTATAGGTTTAAGATTTAGGGTTTAGGGATTAGGTTAGTTTGGGTTTAAGATTTAGGGTTTAGGGTTTAGGGTTTAGGATTAGGTTTAGGTTTTGGGTTTTTGGGGTTTAACATTTAAGTTATTTAGGGTTTTTTAGGGTTTAGGTTTAGGTTAGTTTAGGGTTTAGGGTTTAATTAGTTTTAGGGTTTAGTTTATTTAGTTTTAGTATTTAGCATTTATTTTTTTTATTTTTTAGTTTAATTAATTTTTTTTATTTAGGTTTTTTATTTTAGTTTATTTGTTAGGTTTAGGTTTAGATTTAAGTTTTTTTTAGTTTAGTTCTATTTTTATTTTATTTTTTAGGTTTAGGTTTACTTTTTATTTTTAGGTTTAAGTTATGGTTTTTATTATATTTTTTTAGGTTTATATTTTAGGTTTTTATTTTAGGTTTATTTTTAGGTTTTATTTTTAGTTTAGGTTTATTTTTAGTTTATTTTATTTTATATAGTTTAGGGTTTAGGTTTAGTTTATTTTATGTTTTGGTTTAGGATTTACTTATTTTAGTTTAGGTTTAAGTTTATTTTATTCTTTTTATTTTATTTTATATTAGGTTTAGGTTTAGTTTTTTTTTTAGGGTTTAGGTTTTATTTTTTATTTAATTTTAGGTTTATTTTTTAGGTTTAGGTTTTTATTTAGTTTTTATTTTATTTTAATTTTTGGTTTATTTGGTTTTTATTTTATGTTTAGTTTTTATTTTATTTGGGTTTATTATTAGATTCATTTTATTTTAAGTTTGTTAGGTTTTTTTATTTTATTTTAGTTTATTTTTATTAATTAATTTTCTATTTTTAGGTTTAGGTTTAGTTATAGTTTAGGTTTTTAATATTTTATTATTTATTTTATTTTGGTTTAGGTTTTTAATATATTTTATTTTTAGGTTTTATTTAATTTAGGTTTAGGTTTTTAGGTTTTTGGGTTTAAGGTTTAGGGTTTAGGGTGTTAGGGTTTATGGTTTAGGGTTAGGGATTAGGGTTTAGTGTTTAGGCTTTGGGGTTTTTAGGGTTTAGGGTTTATGGTTTAGGGTTAGTGTTTTTTTTTTAAATTAAGTAAATGTAGGTTTAGGTTTATTTAGTTTATTTAGTTTATTTTATTCTTTATTTATATTTATGTTTATTTTTAATTTTTATTTAGTTTAGTTTATTTATTTTAGTTTATATTCCTATTTTAGTTTATATTTTAGGTTTAGGTTTAGGACTTAGGTTTTATTTTTAGTTTAGGTATTTTTTTTTTAGGTTTAGGTTTAGGTTTTTTATTTTATTTTTTTTAGGTTTTTTTATTTTTATTTTAGGTTTATTTTAGTTTTCTTTATTTTAGGTTTAGATTTAGGTTTAGGTTTATTTATTTTGTTTTATTTTTTTATTTTAGGTTTAGGTTTTTTTTTAATTTAGGGTTTAGGTTTTATTTTTTATTTATTTTTCAGTATAATTTTCTTAGTTTTAAAATTTTATTTAGTTTTCATTTTATTTTATTTTAGGTTTATTTTAGGTTTTATTTATTTTAGTTTAGGTTTAGGGTTATTTAGTTTTTTTACTTTACGTTTAGGTTTTTATTTTTTTTTTAGTTTTGTATGTTTTACTTTTATTTATTTTAGGTTTTATTTTAGGTATATTTTTTTTAGGTTAGTTTTATTTTAATTTTTTAGATTGATTTTATTTTTATGTTTAGGTTACTTTATTTAGGTTTTTTTATTTTTTGGTTTATTTTATTTTTTAGTTTAATTTAGGTTTTATTTATTTTATTTTTAGATTTAGGTTTAGGCTTAGGTTTAGTTTTAGTTTAGGTTTTTTTATTTTATTTTTTATTTTTTTTTATTTATTTTAGTTTTAGGTTTTATTTAGTTTAGGTTTAGGTTTTTATCTTTTTAGGGTGGTTTAGGGTTTAGGGTTAGTTTAGAGTTTAAGGTTTAGGGTTTATGATTTTTTATGGTTTAGGGTTTAAGGTTTCAGATTTAGTGTTTACAGTTTAGCGTTTAGGTTTTTTTTTAAATTAAGTAAAATGGTAGGTTTAGGTTTATTTTTTTAATTAGATCAAAAATGAGCATGCATAGAGAAAATCAAAAACCCTAGATAACTAGAATCGTCTCTACTGTAAATAAATAATTCAATAAGTAGTTGATCGAATCAATCGTTATTTAGTTTTTATAGTTCCCATCATAACCAGCCTAACTTGTTGAGTAGCGGGATCCACAATCGTATCCCCGATCTCTCCCTTCACCACCACCATGGCTGTAACCTTCACCACTCCTCCGACCTCCATAACCACCATTTACCACCTCCAAACCCACCACCTCTAATCCCACACATCATTTGCATTACGTTAGCCTCCACCGAGATCTGATAAACTTTGATGTTCTGTATCAAGGTTATGCCCATTATTAGTTTAGGTTTACTTTTTAATTTAGTTAGTTAACTTGGTTTAGGTTTAGGGAGTTTAGGTTTAGGGTTTAGTGTTAGGTTTAGGTTTAGGTTTAGGGTTTACGGTTTAGGGTTTAGGGTTTAGGGTTTAGGGGTTTATGGTTTTTTTGGGTTGGGGTTTATGGATAGGATTTAGTTTAGGGTTTAGGTTTAGGTTGGATTAGGGTTTAGTGTTTAAGGTTTAGGATTTAGGGCTTACAATTTTTTTAAGTAAATTGGTAGGTTTAGGTTTAATTAATTTATTTAGTTTATTTAGTTTATTATTTATTTATTTTATTTATTTAATTTTTTTATTTTAATTTAGGTTTATTTTTTAATTTTTTTTAGATTAGTATATTTATTTTAGGCTAGTTTATTTTAGTTTAGGTTTATTATTTCAGTTTATTTTTTTAAGTTTAGGTTTAGGTTTATCTTTAGTTTAGTTTTGTTTTAGTTTTATTTTTTAGTTTTAGGTTTTATTTTTTATTTTTAGGTTTATGTTTATGTTTTTATTTTATTTTTTTAGGTGTAGGTTTTTGGTTTTTATTTTAGGTTTATTTTTTAGTTTTAATTTTTTAATTTAGGTTTAAGTTTATTTTAGTTATTTTATTTTATTTAGTTTAACTTTAGGTTTAGGTTTAGTTTATCTCAGGTTTAGGTTTAGGTTTTCTTTATTTCAGTTTAGGTTTAGGTTTACTTTATTTTTATTTTAGGTTTACATTTTTTTTACATTAGGGTTTAGGTTTTATCTTTTTTTTATTTTTTAGGTTTATTTTTGGTTTAGGTTTTATTTAATTTTATTTATTTTATTTTTGGTTTAGTTTTATTTTATTTAGGTTTTTTATTTTTTAATTTAGTTTAGATTTTTTTATTTATTTATTTTAGTTTATTTTTTTTCATTTAGGTTTAGATTTAGGTTTAGATTTAGGTATTAGTTTATGTTTTTATTCTTTTTTTTTTATTTTGGTTTAGGTTTATTTATTTATTTATTTTATTTTTAAGTTTTACTTAGTTTAAGTTTAGTTTTTAGCTTTTTAGGGTTTAGGGTTTAAGGTTTAGGGTTTAGGGTTAGTTTAGCATTTCGGGTATGGGGTTCAAGTTTATGGTTTAGGGTTGTAGGTTTTAGGGTTTAGGGTTTAGGGTTTAGGGTTTGGGGTGGTTTGGGGTTTAGGGTTTAAGGTTTTAAGGTTTAGTGTTTAGGGTATAAGGTTAAGGGTTTAGGGTTTAGGGTTAGGGTTTTTATTTTATTTTATTTTAGATTTCTTTATTTAGGGTTTAGGATTTAGGGTTAGTTTAGTGTTTAGGGTTGTAGGTTTAGGGTTTAGAGTTAGTTTTAGTGTTTAGGGTTTAGGATTTAGGGCTTAGGGTTTAGGGTTTAGGGTTTAGGGTTTTTATTTAGACTAAGAAAACTAATAGGTTTAGATTTATTTAGTTTATTTAGGATTTATTTTAGTTTATATTATTTTTTATTTTTATATAGGTTTATTTTTTTTATTTTTATTAATTTTAGTATTATTTTTTTATAGTTTAAAATTTTTTATTTTAGTTTATCTTTTAGGTTTAGGTTTAGGTTTAATATTATTTTTTAGTTTAGTTTATATTTATATTTTATTTTATTTTTAGGTTTAGGTTTAGGTTTTATTTTTTATTTTTTTTAGGTTTAGGTTTATTTTTTATTTTAGGTTTAATTTTAGGTTTAGTTTATTTTAGCTTTTATTTTATTTATTTATGGTTTAGGTTTAGTTTAATTTTAGGTTTATGTTAAGGTTTATTTATTTTAGTTTACTTTATCATAGTTTAGGTTTATTTTATTTTTATTTATTTTAGGTTTAGGTTTTCTTTTAGTTTATGGTTTAGGTTTTATATTTTATTTATTTTTTAGTTTATTTTATTTTTTATCTTATGTTTAGTTTTATTTTATTTAGGTTTTTTATTTTAGGTTTATTTTATTTTTTAATTTAGTTTAGTTTTATTTATTTTATTTAGTTTAGTTTAATTTTAATTTATTTTAATTTTAGCTTTAGGATTTGGTTTATGTTCAAGTTTAAGTTTAGGTTTTAGGAGGTTTTTTATTTTATTTTATTTAGGTTTAGGTTTTTTTTTAAATTTATTTTAGGTTTTATTTAGTTTAGGTTTAGGTTTTTTAGGATTTTAGGTTTAGGGTTTATGGTTTGGTTTTATTTAGGGTTTAGGGTTTAGGGTTTATGTTTAGGGTTTAGGGTTTTAGGGTTAGGGTTTATGGTTTTTTAGGGTTTAGGGTTTTTAGGTTAAGGGTTTAGGTTATGGTTTTATTTAGGTTAGTGTTTTTATAATTTTTATTTTTTTTTTATTTTTTTTATTTAGGGTTTAGGGTTAGTTGTAGGGTTTAGGGTTTAGTGTTTAGGTTTAGGGTTTAGGTTTAGGGTTTAGTTTAGGGAGTTTTAGGGTTTAGAGTTTTGGGTTTAGGGTTTAGGTTTAGGGATAGTTTTAGGGTTAGGTTTTTTTTTTTATTGTTTAATTTTTAAATTAAGTGTAGGTTTAGGTTTATTTATTTATTTTTAATTTATTTTAGTTAATTTTTTTTTATTTGATTTTGGTTTATTTTTTTATTTTTAATTTTCTTAAGTTATTTAATTTAGGTTTTTTTATTTTGGTTTATTTTTTTTTTAGGTTTAGGTTTAGATTTATGTTTATTTTTTTTTATTAATTTTATTTTTATTTTATTATTTAGGTTTATGTTTTATTTTTTTATTTTTTAGGTTTAGGTTTAGGTTTTATTTTTTATTTTTAGGTTTATTTTTTTAGTTTAGGTTTAGATTTATTTTTATTTATTTTTTTATTTAGTTTAGGTTTTTTAATTTAGTTTATTTTAGGTTTAGGTTTTATTTATTTTAGTTTAGTTTATTTTAGTTTAGGTTTAGGTTTATTTTATTTTATTTTAGGTTTAGGTTTTTTTTAGTTTAGGTTTATTTTTAATTTATTTTTTTTTGGTTTTATTTTTTAGGTTTAAGGTTTTATTTAGTTTTATTTTATTTTACTTTAGGTTTTTATTTTATTATAGGTTTAATTTTTATTTTATTTAGGTTTAATTTTTAGTTTAGTTTAGGTTTTTTATTTATTTTATTTTAATTTAGTTTTTTATTTTTTTTATATTTTCTTTTATTAGGTTTAGGTTTAGGTTGTAGTTTATGTTTTTATTTTAATTAATTTTTTTATTATATTTAGGTTTGGGTTTTTTCATTTATTTTATTTTTATGTTTTATTTAGTTTATATTTTAGGTTTTTATTTTAGGTTTATTTTTCAATTTTCTTTTCTAATTTAGGTTTAGAGTTATTTTAGTTTTTTTATTAGGTTTAGGGAGGTTTAATTTTTTTATTTATTTTAGTTTATTTATTTTAGTTTATATTTAGGATTATTTTATTTTATTTATTTATTTTATTTTTTTTAGGTTTAGATGTTTTTTTATTTTAGGGTTTTGGTTTTATTTTTTATTTATTTTAGGTTTAAATTTTTTTAGTTTTTATTTTATTTATGGTTTTATTCTTAGGCCTTTTTTGTTTAGTTTATGTTTTTATTTATTTATTTTAATTTATTTTTATTAGTTTATTTTATTTTATTTTAGGTTTGGTTTATTTATTTATTTTTTTATTTTAAGTTTTTTAATTAGTTTATGTTTATGTTTTAGGTTTTAGGGTTTAGGGTTTAGGTTTAGGATTTTTTTGGGTTTAGGGTTTTAGGTTTAGGTTTAGGGTTTGTTTTTTAGGTTTAGGGTTTAGGTTTTTTGGGGTTTATAATTTTATTTAGGGTTTTATTTTGGGGTTTAGGGTTTATTTAGGGTTTAGGTTTTATGGTTTGGGTTTGGGTTTAGGGTTATTTAGGGTTTAGGGTTTAATATTTTAGGGTTTAGGGTTTAGGTTAGGTTAGGTTTAGTTTAGGTTTGGTTAGGGTTTTAATTTATTTTTAATTTATTTTTTATTTTAGGTTAGGTTTAGGTTTAGGGTTTTATTTAGGGTTTAGGGTTTTATTTAAGTTTTTTATTTTTTAGGTTTATTTTAGTTTTATTATTTGATTTAGAATTATTAGGTTTATTTTAGGTTTATTTTTTTTTTTAGTTTATTTTTTATTTTATTTAGTTTAGGTTTAGGTTTAGGTTTATTATTTTTTTTAGTTTTAGGTTTTATTTTTTATTTAGTTTAAATTAGTTTAGTTATGTTTATTTTATTTTGTTTATTTTAGTTTTTGGTTTTTAGTTTAGGGTTTAGGTTTGGGGTTTAGGGTTTAGGTTTAGGGTTTAGATTTTATGGTTTGGGTTTAGTTTTAGGTTTAGGGTTAGGTTTTATTTTTTTATTTTATTTATTTTTTATGTTTACTAGTAGGTTTATGTTTATTTAATTAGTTTTTTATTTATTTTAGTTTATTTTATTTTTTTTATTTAGGTTTATTTTTATTTTCATTTTTACTTAGGTTTTTATTTAATTATATTTTATTTTATTTTAGGTTTAGTTTTTATTTTATTTAGGTTTTTTATTTTTTTCTTTAGTTTTTGTTTTTATTTTTTTTATTTTAGTTTAGTTTTATTTTTATTTTTTATTTTATTTTTTCTTTTTAAGTTTAGGTTTAGGTTTTAGTTTATGTTTTTATTTTATTTTATTTTTAGTTTTATTTAGTTTATTTAAGTTTTTTATTTTAGGTTTAGGGTTTTAGTTTAGGTTTAGGTTTAGTTTTTAGGGTTTAGGGTTTAGGGTTTAGCGTTAAGAGTTAAGGGTTTAGGGTTGCAGGTTTAGGTTTATAGGATTAGTGTCTAGGGTTTAGGGTTTTTAGGTTTTAGGGTTTAGGGTTTGGTTTTTAAGGTTTTTAGCTTAGGGTTTAGGGTTTAGGGTTTAGGGTTTATGGTTAAGGTTTATTATTTATGGTTTAGGGATTAGTGTTTAGACTTTAGGGTTTAGGGTTTAGGTTTTAGGGTTTACGGTTTAGGGTTTAGGGATTAGGGTTTAGGGTTTAGGGTTATGTTTATTTTAGTTATGGTTAGGGTTTTTTTAGGGTTTATGGTTTTAGGGTTTAATTTTTTTTTGGTTTGTTATTTAGTTTGGTTTATTTTTAAAATAAGTAAATTAATTTTGGGTTTTTTTAAATTTATTTTTTTATTTATATTAAGATTATTTTTTTTATTAAGTTTAGGTTTAGGTTTATTTTATTTATTTTGTTTATTTTTTTATTTATGTTAGTTTATTTTATTTTATTTTTTATTTAGTTTGGTTATTTATTTTAGTTTATTTATTTTTTATTTTAGGTTTAGTTTTGGGTTATGTTTATTTTTAGTTTAGTTTTATTTTTATTTTATTTTATAGGTTTTAGTTATTTTTTATTTTTGGTTCTATTTTCTTTTTTTTTTTAGGTTTAGGTTTTAGTTTTTATTTTATGTTTATTTTTAGGTTTATTTTAGTTTAGGTTTAGGTTTTATTAGTTTATTTTATTTTATTTAGTTTAATTTTTTTGGTTTAGGTTTAGTTATTTTAGGTTTATGTTTAGGTTTATTTATTTTAGTTTAGGTTTTTTATTATTTTTTTTTCTTTATTTATTTTATTTAGTTTAGGTTTAGGTTTAGGTTTATTTATTTTTTAGGTTTAGGTTTAAGTTTTATTTATTTTAGTTTAGTTTATTTTAGTTTAGTTTAGATTTTATTTTGTTTATTTTAATTATTTATCTTTTTTAAAATTAAGTAAAATGGTGGGCTTAGATTTAATTAGTTTAATTTTTTATTTTTTAGTTTAATTTATTTTTTATTTTTATATAAGTTCATTTTTATGTTTATTTTATAGTAAATTTATTATAGATTTATTTATTTTAGTTTGGTTTTTTATTTTTTTTTTTTTTTAGGTTTAGGTTTTTTAGTTAGTTTATTTTATTTTATTTTTTTTAGGTTTAGGTTTTATTTTTATTTTGGTTTAGGTTTAAGTTTTTATTTTTTTTTTAGGTTTAGGTTTAGGTTTATTTTTTAGTTTAGGTTTAGGTTTATTTTAAGTTTATTTTATTTATATTTAGTTTAGTTTAGGTTTAGGTTTAGGTTTTATTTTAGGTTTAGGTTTATTTATTTACTTTAGTTTATTTTATTTGTTTATTTTAGGTTTAGGTTATTTTTTTTAGTTTAGGTTTATGTTTATTTTAAATTATTTTAGGTTTATTTTTTGGTTTAGGTTTTATTTAGTTTTATTTTATTTTTTATTTTATTTTACATTTAGTTTTTTTATTTTTTAGGTTTTTTTAATTTTTAGGTTTATTTTATTTTTTAATTTATTTTAGGTTTTTATTTATTTTTTTTAGTTTTTTCTTATTTTTTTTTATTTTTAGGTTTAGGTTTTGGTTTTAGTTTAGGTTTTTATTTTATTTTATTTATGTTTAGGTTTGTTTAATAATTTTATTTATAGGTTTTATTTTATTTAGGTTTAAGTTTCTAGGTTTTTAGGGTTTATGGTTTAGGGTTTAGGGTTTAGGGCTTAGGATTTAGGGTTTAGGGTAGGTTTATTTTAGGGTTTAGGTTTAGTTTAGAGTTTTAGTGTTTAGGTTTAGGGTTTAGGGTTTTAGGGTTTAGGGTTAGGTTTAGGGTTTTTGGGTTTAGGGTTTAGGTTGTATGTTTTAGGTTTAGGGTTTAGAATTTTTTGCAATTTTTTTAGGTAAATAGTGGTTTAGGTTTATAGTTTATTTTTTAACTATTTTAGTTTATTTATTTTATTTATTTTTACTTAGGTTTATTTTTATTTTTATTTAATTTAGTTTATTTTGTTTAGTTTATTTTTTTAGGTTTAGGTTTATTTTTTATTTTAGTTTTAGTTTTACTTTATTTTTTAGGTTTTGGTTTTTTTTAGGCTTAAATTTTAAGTTCTTATTTTAGGTTTATTTTTAGGTATTACTTTTTAGTTTAAGTTCAGGTTTATTTATACTTTATTTTATTTTATTTTGTTTAGGTTTAGTTTTAGGTCTAGTTTAATTTAGGTTTAGGTTTAGGTTTTAATTATTTAAGTTTAGTTTAACTTAGTTTAGGTTTATTTTATTTTTATTTTATGTTTATGTTTTTTTACTAGTTTAAGGTTTAGGTTTTATTTTTAGGTTTACTTTTTAGGTTTAAGTTTTTAATTGGTTTTTATTTAGGGTTAGCTTAGGATTTAGGGTTAGTTTATTGTTTAGGGATTAGGCTTTAGATTTTAGTTTAGGTTTAGGATTTATGGTTTTAGTTAGTTTAGGTTTAGGGTTTAGGGTTTTAGGTTTAGAGTTTAGGGGTTTATTTAGGTTTAAGGTTTAGGTTTAGGTTTAGGATTTAGGTTTTATTTTTAGGTTTAGGTTTATGTTTAGGGTTTAGGGTTTAGTTTAGGGTTTAGGTTTTAGTTTTAGGTTTAGGGTTTAGTGTTTAGTTTAGGTTTTAGTAGGATTTAGGTTTAGGGTTATAGGTTAGTTTAGGGTTTAGGGTTTAGTGTTTAGGTTTAGGTTTATTTTAGGATTAGGTTTAGGGTTTATTTTATTTATAGTTTAGTTTAGGTTTGAGTTTTAGGTTTAGGGTTTTAGTTTTAGGGTTTTAGGTTTAAGGTTTAGGTTTAGGTTTAGGTTTTATTAATGGTATAGGTTTTAGTTTAGGTTTATTTAGTTTGGTTTATTTTTAATTAGTAGTTTTTTATTTTTGCTTATTTTTAGGGTTTAGTTTTTTTTATTTTTTAAAATTAAGTAAACAAAAGGTTTATGTTTATTAGTTATATTTTAGATTTTTGGTTTTTATTTTAATTAGTTTAATTTTTTTATTTTAAGTTTATTTATTTTATTTATTTTTTTAGGTTAACTTTAGTTTTAGTTTATTTTTAGTTTAGTTTTTTTTTTTTTAGGTTTAGGTTTATTTTTATTTTAGGTTTTGGTTTAGGTTTTTTTTTTAGGTTTTGGTTTTAGGTTTTTATTTTAGGATTATTTTTAGGTATTATTTTTTAGTTTAGGTTTAGGTTTTTTTTATAGTTTATTTTATTTTATTTAGTTTTGTTTAGGTTTAGTTTTAGGTTTATTTATTTTAGCTAAGTTTATCTTAGTTTAGGCTTATTTATTTTTATTTTAGGTTAGGTTTTTTAAGGTTTGGTTTATTTTTTATTTGTTTTAGGTTTATTTTTTTAGGTTTAGTTTTATTTAGTTTTTTATTTTATTTTATTTTATTTTAGGTTTACTTTTTTATTTTATTATTATTATTTTTTTAGTTTAGTTTAGGTTTTTATTTTATTTTAGTTTATTTTTTATTTTTTATTTTATTTTATTTTTATTTTTAGGGTTTAGGTTTTAGTTTAGGTTTTTATTTTATTTTATTTTTTAGTTTAGGTTTAGGGTTTAGAGTTTCTTGTTTAGCATTTTTGGTTTTTTAATTTTTAGGGTTTGGGGTTTAGGGTTTTAGGGTTTAGGGATAAGAGTTTTAGGGTTTAGGGTTTATGATTTTTACAGTTTGCAGTTTAAGGTTTAGGTTTTAGGTTTAGGGTTTAAGGTTTTTGGATTTTTTTAATAGAGAATAAATTTAGATTCAACATTTCTTATTTTTGATTTTGTCAACCACGTAACACACCATGTTTTCTATGACCTGGCGATGATAAATAAATGAGCATGCATAGAAAATCAAAATATATAACTAGAACCATCTTTATAGACAAAGTTATAAGTAGCATATAGGATCGATTCTTTTGGTTTCTCTGGTTCCCATCAAACCACCACTCAGTGATGGGATCCACCATCATATCCGATCTCTCCTTTACACCACCATGATAAAATAGTCATCCTCCATAACCTGCTTATTTACCTCCATATCCACCACCTCGGATCCCCACCAAACTTGATAAGCTGCCTTATTTTGAGATCTAGAGTCTAGTTGAGGTTTAGGGTTTAGGGTTTAGGGATTTTTTAGTGTTTAGGGTTTAGGGTTTAGTTTATGGTTGCGGGTTTTAGTGTTAGGTTTAGGTTTAGGGTTTAGGTTTTCTTTAGGGATTAGTTTAGGGTTTAGGGTTTAGGTTTAAATTTAGTTTATTATTTATTTTATTTTATTTTATTTTTATTTTTATTTAAGTTTACTTTTTATTTTTATTTAATTTATTTTTGGTTTATTTATTTTAGTTTAGGTCTTTTATTTTAGTTTAATTTTTTAGGTTAATTTTTTAGTTGAGTTTTATTTTTATTTTATTTTTTAGGTTTATGTTTTTAGGTTTTAATGGTTTAGGGTTTAGAGTTTAGGGTTTAGTGTTTAGGGTTTAGGGTTTAGGGTTTTAGGGTTTAGGGTTAGGGTTTATGGTTTAAGGTTTAGGATTTTGTGTTTACGCTTTAGGGTTTTGGGTTTTTAGGGTTTAGTGTTTAGGTTTTATAGTTTAGAATTTTAGGTTTATAGTTTAGGGTTTTGGGTTTTAGTTTATTTTTAGGGTTTAAGGTTTAGGGTTAGGGTTTTTTATTTTTAGGGTTTAGGGTTTAGGGTTTAGGTTTTAGGTTTAGGGTTCAGGTTTTAATTTAGCATTTTTTTAAATTAAGTAAACTATTAGGTTTCGGATTTTTTTTAGTTTATTTTTTAGGGTTTAGGGCTAGCTTAGGGTTTATTTTCTTTTCTATAAGAAAAGATTAAATTAGGTTTAGGTTAATTTTTTTTATTTAGTATATATTTTAATTATTTTAGTTTATTTAATTTTTTATTTTTATTTATGTTCTTTTTTTATATTTATTTATTTTAGTTTATTTATTTTATGTTTATTTAATTTAGTTTGAGTTTTTTATTTTAGTTTATTTTTTATGTTTAGGTTTTTTTTTATTTGAGTTTTATTTTTTCTATTTAAGTTTAGGTTTTATTTTTTATTTTTAGGTTTAGGTTTAGGTTTTATTTTATTTTTTTAAGTTTAGGGTGTAGGTTTTTATTTTAGGTTTATTTTTAAGATTTATTTTTTAGTTTAGGTTTAGGTTTATTTTTAGTTTATTTTAATTTATTTAGTTTAGGTTTAGTTTATTTTTGATTTAGGTTTAGGTTTTATTTATTTTAGTTTAGTTTATTTTAGTTTAGGTTTAGGTTTATTTTATTTTGTTTATTTTATTTTTATTTTAGGTTTAGTTTTTTTAGTTTAGGGTTTAGGTTTTATTTTTTATTTATTTTTTGGTTTATTTTTTAGGTTTTGGTTTTTTTATTTTTATTTTAGGTTTATTTTGTTTTTATTTTACTTTTTGTTTTTATTTTATTTAGGATTTTTATTATTAGGTTTATTTTATTTTTTAGTTTAGTTTAGGTTATTATTTTTTATTTTATTTTATTTTTATTAATTTATTTTATTTTATTACTTGGTTTAGGTTATGGTTTAGTTTAGTTTTATTTTTTATTTTTTTTTATTTTATTTAGGTTTACTTTTTATTTATTTTATTTTAAATTTTATTTGGTTTAGGTTTAGTTTTGGTTTTAGGTTTTAGGGTTTAGGGTTTAATTTTAGGGTTTAGTTTTAGTTTAGGGTTAGGGTATAGGGTTTAGGGTTTAGTGTTTAGGCTTTAGGGTTTAAGGTTTTTAGGGTTTAGGGTTTAGGGTTTAGGGTTTTTAGGGTTTATTATTTATGGTTTAAGATTTAGGGCTTAGGGTTGTTGGTTTAGGGTTTAGGGTTTATGGTTTAGGGTTTAGGGTTTAGGTTTAGTTTCATGGTTTAGAGTTTAGGGTTTAGGGTTTAGGATTTAGTGTTTAGAGTTTAGGGGTTAGTTTAGGGTTTTAAATTAAAGCAGATAAGTTTAGGTTTATTTAGCTTATTTAGTTTATTTTTATTTATTTTAGTTTATTTTTATTTAGGTTTATTTTTATTTTATTTTTTAGTTTATTATTTTAGTTTATTTATTTTAGTTTAGGTGTTTTACTTTAGTCTATTTTAGGTTTATGTTTATTTTTAGTTTAGTTTATTTTATTTATTTTATTTTAAGGTTTAGGTTTATATTTTTTTTTAGGTTTAGGTTTGGGTTTTATTTTATTTTCTTAGGTTTAGGTTTTAAGTTTTATTTTAGATTTTTTTTTTTAGTTTAGGTTTAGGTTTATTTTATTTATTTTATTTAATTTAGGGTTTAGATTTAGTTTCTTTAGGTTTAGGTTTAGGTTTTATTTATTTTAGCTTAGGTTTATGTTTATTTTATTTTAGGTTTAGGTTTTATTTTTTATTTATTTTTAGGTTCATTTTTTAGGTTTAGGTTTTTATTTAATTTTTATTTTATTTAGGCTTTTTGCCACCATTATTCAAGATCTTTGATATGGGAACTCACAATAACATATTGCACACTTTGTAAATGTTGCAATCTTGAAGAACTCTTTCTGCCTTTTCATTATGAGTCTTGTGTTGCATTTGATTGATGCACACAGTTCGGTGAAAACTTTGTTGAGTTGACTCTTTATCAAGAGGTTATGGAGGTCAAGGGTAGACATCATTGTAGAAAGAAACTCAATGAGTTTATTGTTGATTACAATCTCGTGGCAACAGAGCATGAAATGCAAACCACAAATAGCATTGAGATTCTTCTCAAGAATATCCATGGCGCCTTCATGCTTAGGGATTTACCATCAAAACATTGAGAAATTAATCAATAAAGCTATAGGAAAAGCAGTTGCCCTTTCTGACCAATCATCTAAGCCCAAGTAGTAGAAGGTGTTTGAGAAGAATCCAAGGACTTGTGATTTGGATAGGAAGCAAGCCGAGTTTAGTATGAGAGACTGAGCTCAGTAGCCTCCTCTACTACCTCTTCTTCCACCATCTCGGCCAGCCACTACAACGACCATTTCCACCACCTCACCATCCAACCTGGTAGAGATATTCATATCCATCGCCATGTAGCTACTTTCCACTTACTCTTGCCAATAGATTGAATAATCAATATTCATTCAAAAGGGATGTAGCTAGGAAAATCTTTAATAATCTCTTAAAGAAACTTGACTTTTTACTAAGAGGCTAGAGGAAGTGAAGAGCGATGATCTAGCTATTGCCCTACCACTATATGTTAGGCCATGTCTTAGAGGATTGTATCACTTTTAAGGACAAGCTTGAGTGACTACAAATTGGGAGCCATAGTTATCCCTAAGAATACTTATTAGAACTATCCGGTTTTTAGAGTAATCCTTGGGATACTTATGGTCTTCTTAAGACCAAAGAAGGTTAGGATATCTCCCCATCAAACCTCTAAGAAGTTCATTTCTAAGATCAAGAAGCTTTCTTTGTAGGTGCCTGAAGTAGCTCAAACCACCAACACCACAAAAGGTTTGGTAGTTATAAAAGACTTCGGGAGGTAGCGTAGCGGCGGCGTGCTCACCATACTTGCAGATAGTCCAGTAGCCACCATTTGAGTCACTCCCTCCACCGCTTGCTACCATCTCTTCTAGCTCCTCTCTCTTGGCGAGCATTGTATCTGGATAAGGGCACTAAATCCCTTACTCCATTTACCTTACTAGATTTCTATGTAACTCCACCCAAAAAGAAATTAATGAAGAAAGTTGATTACTTATATATCCACTATGATGCTCTTGATTTTATCCCTATTAAAAGCTCTAGTCTAAATAAAATAATAGCTCTAGTAGATCCTTTCCTTTCTTATTTATAACAGGACTATAGAGAATTGACTCACACCTTATAGGAGAAGCTAGGTATGCATAAGAAGGTAGAACTTTCCACAATATCATCATTCCAAGAAGTCACTAAAGTTGATCTACAGAGTGGCAAAGTTCTACCCCCTAGGGTAGCACCTCAGGATAAGAGTAAGCAAGTCACTAGTTCCAATGAGCAGATAGCCCCTCTATAGGATGCTCCATCCAAGGATATGTTTATAAAGGACCAAGCCAGAGTTGATCATAATGTCCTAGCTCATCTAAGTTAAGCATATACGATGCCCTTGTCTTATCCAAAGGGATGAGGGAATCTAATCAAGGCACTTGATCTAGATATATGCTTAGCTTCACCATTCTAAAGCGGAGGCATGCCACTCGAAGGACATCTTAGGAGTTACATTCACGATGAAGACTTACTTTTATGGATGACCAAGCACAATTGCCTCTTTACATTACAGTGGATGTTGGAAAATATAGGCTATCCAGAGTTCTGGTTGACCCAGGTGTACCAATCAACATTATGAGTCTAAGAACCTTACTTGAGGATGGACATCTCCAAACTCCAAAAATAAATGATGATGAGAGGATTCAATGAACAAGGCGAGAGGGCCTTGTGGTGTTTATTTTGGATGTATGGGGTGGGGGACTTTTGAGGTGAGGGTACAATTGAGGTATGATGTACTATCTCGAAAGATAGAGGCATCACCCCTACAATGGACCTAATCATAATAAGGACTCTAAGGCATGATGGGTTTTCAAATGTACCAGATTTTTCCCCTACTTTATGGATGAATAATAGGGTTTATATTAAACCAAGTTCTTAAGTTCCCTGAGGCAAGCCTCCATAGTTAATTACATCTTAGAAATTAAATTTTAAGAATACTCGATTAAAGTAGGTAATTATCATCTCTAAAGATTTCAAGGTTAGACTATCAAAGGATGGTTTATTTGGAAAATAAATTGGGAAAGTTCAAAGAAGACTTATTTTTGGAATCCAAATGAAATAAGTAGAAACTAAGAAAGTGAGCATTCCTAATCTATCTATGGTTGGGCTTTATAATTTTGAAGTTGAAGAGATTTATATGTTTTGAGTTGAAATTTAATTAGATTACAAAGGCTTATAATCCACCAACACAAGGTTGTGGGAATGCCTAGAGGTGAGAATTTATGCTCGTAGCCCAAAGGAAATATCTTCCTCGGATCCTAAATGGGAGCTTTAGAGCAGCACTAAATCTAGCGATAGGTGGACATAAGGGTTTACCTCCATAAGAGAGAATAAATTATAAGACTTCTAGACTTATAATCACACAGGTGGCCTGCTAACTCCTCCTATGATTTTAAAACCATGTAAGTTAGTCTTATGAATTGCAAGATAGCTAGGGTAGTTATTTAATTGGAAAGAGACTAAAGTCCTAAACACACACCCTAAGAAACTAGAGCATGAGTGGTATGAGCATATGACTTAATCTATAGATGCAAAATCTTTTCAAATTTTATTTCATTTTAGACACATCATTTTGACAGAGGCTTTAAGATTTCTTATGTCTAAATGCATGATAAAATAGGTTATGGGTCAAATCATCTAGAAGAAGGTGTTCCCCACCAAAAGGGATGCCCTCAAGCATTCTTTTATCGTGCAAAGATGGAGCTCCTTCAGTTCAAGGGAAAAGAATATGCATGCATGATGTGAAACATACAACCATACAACTAAGGGGTTGTTAAATCTTTTAATTATCTTATTTATGTCTTAGGATTTATGATGGGGTTATGAGTTATTTAAAATTTAGTTATGAGTGATTAGTTGGGTAGAAAAGTTATTTCTATCCTAGAGCCTAATCGTATCCAAGCCACACATTAAAGCATCAATCATTTAAGAAACTATGAAAAGTATATCATCCTAATGCACAATGTAAGCATAACATCAAACAATTATATAAACTAACGTAAAGAATAAAAGGCCGGTGTGGTCAAGTACCGTCATACAACCCGAAGAGAGAAACGATGTGTAGCTGAGATCTACCCTTATAAAACCTATAATATGAAACAATAATTATAATGGTATTAAATGTTATGGGGGTCTTCTTTCTTAATTTCTCCATTTCTGATTTGGTTCCTTCTTTAATTTGGATGGTTCTTACTTCAAAGGAATCACGGGGCTACCCTGGACAAAGCCTTCTAGCTATTGCTCATCCTAATCCCCCATAGCACTAATCCTAATTCCTATTATAAAAATTACATTTATGTGAGAAAAGTAAATCTAACTACAAATGCAAAATAGAGGTTAGCTAAATATACATATAATCCCAAGGTATTTATAATTTGGACTTAGCACCTTACACATGGGTAACTAAGCCCACCTGTCCTAACTTGGATTATGTTTAATGATTTAAGAAACCTTTGAAAAGAGCATTCATATTTATTCTTAAGCATCCCTTTAGCATAATCCCCTACAAAAAATTATTAGCCTAATATTCGCCTATCATCCAATCTATGAAGCATACACCCTAACATCCAATCAAAAAATAATCATAAAACAAACATACATCACATCATACACCTTCCTAACTTAGAGCTTGAAGTGGTGACTTAATTCTAATGTTTGTATTAAAGCTAGTGTGGTAAGTCTTGTTAAGCATTAGTGTTGTATTTTTTAATTGTAGACGGATTCAATTTAACACGAATGGTTGATTTCACTTAAAGTAGTTTAATTGATTTGAGAATTTTAATTTGTGTTTTCTTTTGTTTCATTTGATTACACTTAGCAACTAAGTGTTATAAAATAGGAAAAGAGTATTTCCTCTTTCATCCCTACCTTAAGTCACTTTCTAAAGTATATTAATTTGATTTAGTTCTCTTTAGTGAAGGCCTTATTAAATGATTTAATTAATCCTAAGTATAAGTTCACTTTAAATAATCCTATTCAAAATGAAAGGCATCTTAAGATTAATTTAATTGAATTATACCATATCACATATATTAAATCATTCCTTTCCATCTCATGTAACATGCATATGATTTAATCTAAAGTGTATTTATACATGCAACATATTTTAACACACTTTAATGATGAATGTATGTGTATGTTTAGAATTTATATTTTATTTGATTAAATTATTTAAACATATTAATTTAAAACTTTATCCAATTTCTTATGCAAAAAGAACTTAAGAATAAAATTAAATAGCCATGGGCCATGGTTAAACCAGGGAAGTGAGGTAATCAAATGACCTCCTTGGAGCTAGTTAAAGCCTCATATTCTTGGGATGTCTAGACTATATACTTGCTTTTTTGGACACACATGGATGTACACATAATTGAGGGAAAGAAAACCATGCAAATATTGTACTTATTTTTTTATTGAATCATTTATATATATTAATTAAAGCTATCAAATTCTAATGTTGAAATACATAACAATGAAATTAAATGGGTATGTTCCATTATTAAGCCATGGAAGTGAAGCAATCAAATGACCTATTTGAGACTTGCTAAAGCCTCGTGTTCCCGAGATGTCCAAACTATATACCCATTACCATTCAATCTTATATAAATCAACACATGAATAGAGGTAAGAGAACTCAACATTCATAAACTTAAGCTATAAGCACATCCATTTCTCATGTATTTATAACCAATATCATAACACATATTATTATTCATTTAAAAGCTATTGAAACATACATTTGGATTTAATGGTGATAACATCAATGCATATATTAAATTAAATCAACATATGCAAGCTTACATAATGGAAATCTATTTTACTTTACTTGATTTTGAAAAAATGGATGCATGAATTCAAATCACATACCAAATTTAACATGATTGGAAGAGGACAATCAAATATAAGCATGTGATTCATTAAACTAGTTCTTAAGGACAATCAAATCAAATAAGATTATTTAAAGCTAACCAAAGCTTCTTTATTAATTAAGTTCTAGGTTTGATTTGATTTAAAGAGAAGAGAAATCATCACTTTCTATTTTAAACCCATTCTCACATTAGTGATTTTATTTAAGTTAAGGAAATGTAATTAAGTTGATTTTATGGGCTAATTAAGTTAAACCCTTAATTAGATGAATTAATTATCCTTACCTATGTCACCTTAAAGTAATTAACTAAATAATTATGAGCCAACATGATATGCATGGAAAATAAACTTGCAATGATCCTAGGTAATAAAATGGGCCTAATGCAATTGGCGCATGATTAATAGTTAATTAGATTAAGGGACTTCATTAATTACTCTTATTGTTTTTCTACACATGTGGACTAACCATGATTTCGTTAAACTCCTTTACATTATTAAACACCTAAAGATCTACCCCATTATTTAATTAAATAAGGTCATGTGATTATAATTTTAATTTGATTAAGTGATTTAATTAATTATAATTCTTAATTTCATTTTAAAAAAGGTGAAATGAACTTAGGAAAGGGTCCCAACCCTATTCCTTAGTTCACTTACTATTGAACAATGATTAATAAACTCAATTAACCAATTTATTACTATTCATGGGATTAATTAATCATTAATTAACTTAAAAGAGTAATTAAGATTTAAGTAGTCAATTTTCTTAATTAAGTGAGCAATAAATCCCAAGAAAATCATGGGTGGTAGATGTCATACCATTAAATTATCCCACAAAATTTGGGATTAATTGCTCAAGTAATTAAGAGTAATTAAGCTAATTAATTTTATAATAAAACCTTAATTAGTGTTTAAAAGAAGTTAAGATCATTTTTAATTAATTCTCTTCTGAAATGCCTTTAAAATGAGTATTTATTGGTATTTTTTATTTCTCTATAATTTTTAGAAGTTTTAGACATTAAAAATGATTAATTAAGCCTAATTAAAGCATAATCCTATTGGCGCCATGTGGTACGATGCGGACTTTCCACGTGGAACCATAGATTGGCTACTTAAAACTTATCTAACTCAGGTAGCGTAAATGCACTTTCATCCACCATCGATTCTACAAAAAAAATTACACTTAATAAGATTAAATCGATCGAATTGGATCAATTGATTGTCTTAATACGTGAAATGGATAGTGCATGATCTAACGTCACATAAGTGAGGGAGAATGGAGTCCATCTGCCATTACTCACTTGATCTGACGTTACTTGAGCATAGATAGAATCCAAAAGGATCCCACACTTTACAACATTGATTGAAGGGGATCTAAGGGTCAATATCACATGAGATGCAAGTTTTCTTCAAAAACCTCTAACCCAATTTTGCTTTATGAGTTTTTTATGGAGCTCAAGACCTGGCTCGATTAATGAGGAATCTATATCTGGTGGAGATGAAGTTTTATTGAGTAGTAATTGGATCAATTCCTTAGCATTCGCTCAAAATGCCATGAACTGATGATTTTTAGCTTGGCTTTCATCAAAGTCCCACCTTCAATGCTCGGGAAGCTTGGGAGATGAATTGTTCTTGCTCAACGAGGCTTAGGGAAGGCGTGTACAAAATAAATTTGAGTTTGATGGAGAAATGAGGAAGTTTGGTCAGAAATGAGAGTGTCCTATTTTGGGACAGACGGGAATGAAATTTTTTGATTGAGGAATGAGCTTGGGAGCTAGTGGAATGGCTCTAGTGGCTCATCGGTAGCTAGGGCCTATGATTTTGTGGTGGAAATAAAGGGTGTAACCCCCTTCATCTTGATGATGGTGGGATCGGGTTTTTCTAGGCCACCATCTGAGCATGGGTGGCGTGGAGGAGATGAGTTTCTTGGTTGTGAAGGTGGTCACAAAGAGGAATCATGGGTGTCCTATGGGTTTAAATGCTCCAATGGGGAGGGTAAGGTGATTTCACCTCCCATGGGTCATGGTCAACCCAACCACCTATGGGTTAGGTTGGGCAGTGTCCTAGGTGCCTAGGTGGACCATTGGGAGAGTATCAAGTGGCCAAAGAATGGAAATGACCACTTGCATGGGTGATTTGTCTCATGTGATGCCCTTGACCCAAGCGTAATACGAACATTTTGCATTGTATTTGATTTGGGAAGATTTGAAATGAGCCAAAAGTGGGTTAGCCCAAATTTAAGTAAAATGGAGTTGATTTTGGCTCAATTTGACTCATTTAGGTCAAATTGGGTTAGTTAGTCAAGTTGACCAATTGGTCAAATTCAAACCAAGGTCAAGTTCATATGATCATTTGGGATGTTTTGATTTAATTGGTTTGGTTTAGTTTGATAAATATTTGATTTAGGCTCATTTGAATTCATTTGACTCAAATGGGTTAAGTTGACCAATTTGACCAATTTGGCCAAATTGGTTTAGGTTGGGTGTTAGTTTGGGTTTAGTTGACTAATTGAAGATGATTGTAGGCTTTGGTTTTGATTTAGGTCAAGTTGAACCTTTAGGTCAATATTGGGTCAAATCATTGCTTTGGTAAAGTTCAACAATCAATTTGGAATGAACTAGCCATTGGTTCAAATAAATTTAGTTTATATTTGACCCAATTTGGTCCTTTAAGTCAATTTGGTCAACTTGAGTCAAGAGGGCCAATTAGGTGTGGTTTTGCTCAATTGAAGGTCAAGTCATATTCAAATATTGATTTTGATTAAGTATGGATTGTTGGTTTTAAGGGATTTGGCTTACACTGCAATTTGGCTAGATTTGGTTCATATGGGTTAAGGTTGACTTGGTCATATGACCAAGTTGACTTGGTTTGACCTAATTGACAATTGATCAACCTAGGGTGATCACAATCATGATGGGAGGTTTTGATGGGCTTGGTTGACCAATTTTGGTAGGATTAGAACTTGGCTCAAATAGGTCAAATTAAGTTTGGGTCAAGTGGACCAATAGTTGGCATGATTTTGGGTTGAGTTTGAGTTGAGCTTATATATTGATTTGGGATAAATATATATATATATATATATATATATATATATATATCAATTGTAATGGCTTGGGTTCAAATAGGTTTTGGTTCATTTGAACATTTCAAGTTAAAAGGGTTAAGTTGGGTTTGACTTGGGTTGATTTTTGTTTGGCTTTATAATTGTATATTTCATTTATATTTATGAATATGATTGAAGGCATGATTGATTAATGAGAAAATCAATTGAATTTGGGTTTTGGAATGAAGGAATTTAGCTAAATACTTGAGTTGGGTCATGTTAGTTTGGATTTTGATTTGGTTTGATTTAATTTTGATGATTTAAATGTATATTTCATTTAAATTTATGAAGATGATTGAAAATTTAATAATTTGTGAGAAAATCAATTGAGTTTGACTTGATTTGGATTAAGATTTTGCTAAGTCCATGGAGTTATATGGCTAGAAGGGTTTTGATGTAATTTGATTTAATTTGATTTAGTTTTGATCATTTGAATGTAGTTTGATATATTTTAGGAAACTAATTGAAGATATAAATTGATTATGAGAAAATTAATTGATTTTATTGATTTGGATTAAGATTTGGCTAAGTCCATGGGATACATCATATGGCTTAGGAAGGGTTTCAAGTTTGGATTTGATCATGGGCTTCAATCATTTGGTTTTGGAATTTGAGTTTGGAATTGGATTTTAATTTGATGTTTGAATTGAACTTGAGGTTTGGTTTGAGGAGGAGGACATGGATTGGATTTTGGGTGTAGGGTAGGTGGATTATCCTAATCCCTAAGGCATAACCTAATCCTATGGTTAACCCTTCTAAGTCTTTAGGCTTAGGTTAAGTGTTTACCTAACTGTTAAAAGTTTCTTATGACTAGGGAAGTCTCAGTGTCTAAAAGATTCCTAAGTCTAAGATGGGAAGATTGAATCTACACTCCAAAAGTGATATCAACAGGCCTTAGGCTTCACAGTGTTTCCCTTGGAGATAAATGGTTGGAAGATCAAGCTACAATATAGATTTAATGCATTTTGAACGCTTTGTTTGGGAGACCATGGATGAGAAAACATAGTTCCATCCTCTCTACATCGTGTATGAAGTTCTCAGAGGGGAGATCTTCTACTTTGTCAAAGGAGATCTCAAGCCATTTACATTTCAGGAGGTTGGCATATATGAGGATGTGGCTTACTACCTCCCTCAAAATCAACAAGTTTATTCTCATGAACTTGGCCAAAGTTTAAAAATAAAAGATAAAGAAAAAAAAGAAAAGGAATAAGAAAAAGAAAAAGAAAAGAGAAAATGAAAAAAAAAATAAAAGGGAGCGGAAATAGACTTGGAGGTGGAAGTGGAGCATAACATTAGATTACATCCATAGTTCATTACTCCATTCGAAAATATGGGTAGGATGACCTGACCTCCACAAGGTAGAAGAAGAGGCTAGTTTAGAGTCAGTCCTAGGGTGGAAAACCTCTTTATTGGCTGCCCAATAGAATATATGTCCCAATTACCAAGAGTGCACCTGCTATTTATATAGACTTAGAATCTAGCAAATAGGATGAGTCTGATATTATTAACACACTAGCTAGCTCTTCTCAGTAGTAGATTCTCTTGGAGGTGACACTTGAGCCAAATAGTGATGAAGATCGGGCTCCAAAGCAAAGCATAAGTGTATCCAAGTCTATATGTGAAACAATTACACATCAATTGGGAACCTTAGCTCTAACCCCACTTTCCTCTCAAAATGTTGAGGGTTTGGGGAATCCCCAAGTCATACATGTGAAGACTTAGTGGATTTTTCTTGGAGCATCATCCTCAAGTCAAGAAGTTGACTTAGAACTTCACGATGATTCATATAAATATTTAATAGAATTTTTTTTTGATTGGTACTTGCCTTGTGTTCATAATTTAGCAAATAAAGGCTTAATCCCACATACTTGGTCAAAGCACATCTCAGACTACTTCAAAAGAATATGGAAGAACAAATGGAAAAGCTCTCAATCAAGATCGGGACTAGGATTTGGTATAGTAGGTCCAGTCCATGATGATAATTACTATTTAGTCATCACCAATCATTTGTAATCTGATTGGTTCTTTTCAAATCACATTAACTTATATGAGGAGTTGTACTTACAAACTTCAGATGATTTTGAAGTCAAAGATTCACACTAGAGTTCAAGAAGAGATCAAGTCAACCATCGATAAGCTCAAAGAAATCAACTTAGAACTAAAGAAGATCCATGCCCACATACACGCCTTTATTTAAGGACTGGTTTGCATGGAGTTATGAAGAGATGCCTAGATTGGCTCTAATGTAGCGTCCATAAACTAGCAATAGAGCCTATGCTAACCTATCAAGCAAGCTCCTAGATGTATGTGATTAGATATAAAAATGATTTATGAAGTCAAGAAACTAATCGATCGGCTTCATAGGGAAGAAAAATACCTACCTTGTTAGCATCATCATAGTTAAGAAAAGAATGACCAAATTCACATATAAGTCAATTTTAGGATGTCCAAAAGATGAATTTTATTACCAATCTGAGTTGATGGTGAACATTGCCTCATCTCATGCAATATTTCTTTTCATGGATGGCTCATGGATATAACCAAATAAAGATAGCCCATGAAGATGACAGAAACACTACTTTTAGAACCTCGATTACAATCTATTTCTATAAGTTCATGCCTTTCAAACTTAAAAATGTTGGTGCTACATACCAGCGGGCTATGACTCAAATTTTTGATGAACTCATTCATCATCAAGTCGAGTGCTATGTCGATGATCTCGTGATCAAAAGTAGATAAAAGGAATACCATCTATTTGAGAGTAGTTTTCAAATAGTTAAGACAATTAACTCAAAATGAACCCCGAAGTGTGCATTCTAGCTTCAGGGAAATTCCTTGGGTTTGTTGTCTGACACCAGGGAATCAAAATCGATCTAGAGAAGATCAATGTGATATTAGAAATTTCACCCCGTAAAAGTTTAATAAACTCAGATCATTCCAAGGGTGGTTGGCATATCTAAGATGCTTTATATCCAACATGTCGAGAAGTTGTTAGCCATTCTCAGCACTTATCAAAATAAACACCAAGTTCAAGTGGGATGAAAAGTGTGAGCATGCCTTCGAAGACATCAAGCATTATCTAATGATGTCGCTGATTCTAGCAACCCCTATCCCAGGCAAGCCACTCATACTTTACACTACTACATTAGATGACTCCCTTGGTGCTTTGTTGACCCATGCCAATGATGAAGAGAAGGAAACACACTCTACTACCATAGCCATTTTCTAAACCTTATTGAGGCTAATTATCTACCCATTGAGAAGCATTGCCTAGCTTTAATCTTTGTATCCCAAAAGTTACAGCACTACATGCTTCCTCATAGCGAGAACTTAATCTCTAAGATCAATCTACTACAGTATCTCATGACATGGCCAACGGTATGCGGATGGTTGGCACGATGATCCATGATCCTCTCACAGTTTGACATTACCTTCATACCCCTCGGTGCGGAAAAAGGACAAGGGGTAGCATATTTCTTAGCAGCACACCCACTTCCTATTGACTCTCTACTTAGTGATGATCTCCTCAATGAACATATCATGAACTTAGGGGATACTAGCATTCACCACTGGGAGATGTACTTTGATGGTATGGCTTCTTCTCAAAGAGGACAAGAACCATAATCTACTATTCTAGGAAAGGTAAGAATAGTTCTCTTAACTCTGGACTATGATGTGATGGATTCTCATATCATCTATCTAATATTTGAACCAATAACGATGTTGAATATGAGTCTCTAATTGCTAGTTTGGAGTTAGCCATTACTTTGAGCATCTAGAACATCAACATCTTTGGGGATTCTAAGGTAATTATCAACCAAATCATTGGGTCCAATAAGTTTATTAATCCCAAGTTCCATCACTACCATAAGTACACCATAGAGTTGTTGGCCCAAATCCTAGAGGTTGCCATTTAGAAGATTCCTCGAGGAGAGAACATCGTAGAGCATTCTCTAGCCAAAATAAATAAGTCTTATGCCTTATTGATATTGAACTCTTCAAAAAGTACTCTCTTGAAGGGGAGCTTGCTATTACCATAAAATACAAGGAGTTAGATTGGAGGAAACTATTCATGGATTACCTAAATAAAGGCAAACTACCTCAAGAGAAGTCCCAAGCCCATCATATGAAGCAGAGAGCACTTTTTCATGCTCTTGTAGATGGTGTCTTGTATTTATGGTCTTTCAATCAAATCTAGTTATGTTGTTTAGACCAACACGAAGCTCGTAAGATCATGGCTGACATACACTAAAGATTACATAGAGCCAACCAATCCGGTTCAAAGATGAAAGCCAAGATCAAGAGACTAGGGTACCACTAGCTGTCAATAATCAAAGATTGCATAGATATGGCTAGGTGATACCACCAATGTCTACTACACGGTGTGGTCCTACACTAAGCACCCAACATTCTACATCTTACATTAGCCTCAAGGCCATTCAATGTTGTTATGACATAATGATTGATCCTCTATCTTCCAAGGGTCATCGGTTCATCTTAGCTCCTACTTACTACTTTTCCAAATGGGTGAAGGTGATTCTAATCAGAGAGGTCATAGCTCAACATGTGCTCTAGCTTTTTAGGAATTATATCATATACAGGTATGGAGTGCCTCGATGAATTATATTTGATAATGGTATTACATTCAAAAGCACTGAGATCAACAACTTTATCGAGAGACATAGTATAGATTGGAGATATTCTATCATCAACTATGTGAGGGTAAATGGCTTAACAAAAGCCTTCAATAAAATGCTCATCCAAATACTGAAGAAGAAACTCAACAATAATAAGCGATAGTGGCATGAGCAGTTAGTTGAAGCCTTGTGGGCCTACCGCACCAAATATAGAACTCCAACTTAGTCTACTCCTTTCTCCTTAGTGTATGGGTCCGAAGATATTCTACCATTAGAAGTCCAACCCATCACTAAGGATAGCTATGGGTAGCAAGATCACAACAAAGCAGAATGCCAAGTTTTGGATAGAAGAGCTCGAAAGTTTGGAGGAGATATGCCTGTTGGCATGCCAAAACCTCGCATTATACAAAGTTAAAATGATTCAAGCTCAAAACAAGTTGGTCCATCCTAGAGCTTTTCAAGTAGGAGAGCTTATTTTATTTCTAAGGAGGCTGATTATTGCCATCATAAGATGGGAGGCAAGTTTGAACCCACTTGGGAAGGCCCTTTTGCCATAGAGAATGCCTACCAAGGAGGATCTTATCAACTTATTAATCATAAGGGAGAGTTCCCAATGCTTCCAATCAATGTTCTCTACTTAAAGAAATATTATAAATCATGTTAGAAAATAATTATCATCAATGAAAATTCCATTTTGAATTCAGTCTCTTCCATGTTGAAAGTATTCTTGTTTGTGAATTTTCCACGAAGTGTTTAGGGTCGGTGTAAGGAACCCGAGTGGTGTCATATCCTTCATTGATACAATGCTAACACAAACTACACATAAACATATAAAACAAACACATATCTTTTATCTCTGCTGAGTTGAGATAACGCAACAATGACACTCACTCAATAGTCGCCTAGGTCAATGACGTATACCCGCTAGTGTGTCACTACTTTCAAGGATGTAAGTCTGCTATGCTTTCCTTACTTACTTGGCCACTGTAGACCGATGAGGGCCTTATTAGCTTCGTAGTCCTTACTATATGGCCGATAAGCTACCTCATGTTGGCTTTGTTTAATAGGATGTGAGTCTGCTATGCTTTCTTCTTGGATTAGTCTTCAAACACTGATTGGGTCGAGTATATTTGAGGTTTAGGATAAGTACCCTAGTAGCTCCTTCCCTATTGACTACTTAAAATCTAGGTCCATTCCTTCCTCGGGGCTCCCCGCTAAGTAGTCACTCTAAGTCAAATAATATATGTCCCACTGATGATAGAATATCTCAATGATTAGTTCTACTTGGAAAGTTGTAAGCCTACATGATTTCTTTCCATATTTATCATTGAACACCAACGAGAAACTTTGGTTGGTTGGTTCTCACTATGCTGATAGATACACCTTATGTTGGTTGGTTCTCGCACCTTAAAATACACCACTCATGGCAGATGTAAGTCTACTACAGTTTCTCCTCGAGTTGGACACCATACTCCTATAGGATTTTTTTCCAGGGCTCAAGATAATGCCCCTGACAGCACCTCCACTGAGGACACTATATTTGGATCATGTCCTTTGTGACCCCATTTAGACACTACCCGGGTTACTATCGAATTAGATAGTTCCCCTTTCCTAGTAACCACCCCTATGGTTAGAGATCTATCCTATGGATGTGCAAATTCTCTCTTGGTCCAGGAAATCTGAGATATGTCAAGGTCAACATAGCCCCTTTTTAGTGTGGTCCCTCACACACAAACAGGGTCCACACAAACATATAAACAAAATATATATTCACTTGTGGATTAGGGGGACATCCCTAACGGTAACTTTTCCCAAGCAAGCATCCTATCTTTAAGACAGTGTCAACAAAACTCTCTATAAGAATTGTCTGACTACTCTTGAGTTAATATAAGTCTCTAGTATCATTCACTCAATAGTCACCCCTAAGTCAGGATCGATTTGTTATTCTACCAATAGGTCACCCTAATGGTTGTTCACTGCTTTAGAAGATGTAAGTCTGCTACGCCCTCTTCCTAGCATAGTCGTTGCACACCAAAAGGAAACCCCTTAGGTTGGCTAGCTCTACCCCATGGCCAATAGACTTTCCATTTAGATTTATAAATTTGAGATAGGACAAGTCCAATATAGCCCTTTCTCAGTGGGTCCATTTCACGCCGACATGGTCCATAAATTAAATCTATCAAATTTGATCAAGCTACATCCCTAGTGGATATTCCCTCAATTCAAACTCAAACTACATATCAAATCACATGAAATGAAGGTAAAATTAATCTTGACTAGTTTTGAGTTAATATAAGTCCCCACCAGCATTCAGTCAGTAGTCGCCCTAGGTTAGTTTTAATTTGATGTACATGTAACAGGTCACCCTTGTGGTTGTTCCTCGCTTCAAAAGATGTATGTCTGCTACTCCTTCCTAGCACAACCGTTGCACACTAAAAGGCAACCCCTTAGGTTGGCTAGCTCTACCCCACAACCGGTAGACTATCCATTTGGATTTGTAAACCGAGGTAGATCAAGGCCGAGATAGCCCATTCTTGGGTCCATCGCACACCAACAAGGTCCATACACTAACTTAGATTAAATTAAACCCAATCTTTTCCCAATGGAGTTAAATCACACCCTTCTCCTGGAGCCCCAAATCATATATAAACAAGTCAAGCAAACAAATCAAATTCAAAACCAACCTCCTGGCCAAATTAAACAAACTCCCAGTAGAGTCTAAATCAAAGAAATCTAACCAAACTCTTATTCCCAGCAGATACATCCCCAAAAAAAATCTATGAAATCAAACTCAAATCCCAATTCCTGTGGGATAGCCCGAACTGCTTCCCTAGTGGAAGGTTTATATACCCGATCCCCAGTGAACTTGAGCCTATATCTCTAGCAGATATGCCTCTGCATCAATTAAAACAAAACAAATTAAAGTCAATTAGATCTTAATCCTTGGTGGATTATAGATTCTTATCCCTAGTGGATCTTCTTTTCATAAATCATATAATCAAATCAAATTCAAACCTTATCCCTAATAGAATTTTTTTCTATGCCCTCGACATAGACCCCTCACATGTCAGGTCCAATGCATGTGTGATCCCCTAGTGGATCTCCCTCCATGTCCTTGACATGTAATTCTCATCAAATTTTATTTCTTCTCTTATGCACACCTTTAATACTTCAAGTAAAAGCCTAACAATGTATTCATTCAATTACATCATCTTAACATTGTAATCAACATTTTATGATTTGTGATGGTGCAAGCTCAAACTAACTATACAATATCATGCTAAACATATTATAGTTTGAATTAACACACTATATTATATTATGATATATGATGTTATAATATAATTTTCTATAATATAATATATTGTCTAACATTACACCTCATTAGAATCACTTAAAAGGAACAAATAACAAAATTTTCTCAAAATATGAATAATGTTCATTTTGGATGTAAAATGGTTATTTTCTATTAGAAATGGTAAAAATAGTATAATTTTGGTGTGTTTTGGTGTGTGCCGTGAATTTGGATAAATTCTTTCATGTCAACATTGAAATTAACATTTTTGTGAGTTTAGACACAAATGTGTTATAATAAAAGTAAAACATACTAAAATGTACAATAACATTTAGTAGCACACCACCACATTCATATAAATGTGAAGTTATATTGTTATGTACATTATATTTTAATATGCTTTCATATAATATATTATCTTACATTACACCTTAAAATGAATCACTTTGAGCAAAAAAATTATAATATTTGGTTGAAAAATAAACATTAATTTTGGATGCAAAATTCCATTCTTTTGATTAAAAGACACACCATAGCACACCCCAATGATGTTACCTAAAGCTTACCTTAAATTTGGCCAAATCCCATCATCATATAAATCAATATTTTTATGAATTATACTAGTATAAACTCTACTACATCATACCATAACAATCTAAAATATGCTAAACAACAAATAATTATACACAATCATATGCTATAATGCATGAAGCTACACTATATGGCATCCTATATTATATTATATTGCATATATCACAGGGATTGCTTAAGATAAAAAAAATCATAAAATTAGACTAAACAATAAAAAACTATATATTTTAGTTATAACACTTACATATTTTAAATTGGAACAATATATTATGATGCCATGCTCCACCTATTATAAATTTGGCCAAATTCTACCATTTTAAAGTGTAAATCAACACTTTTATAAATAATGCTAGTAGTAACTACATGATTGTAAAATACTAAAAGAATTTAAAATGTGTAGCATAATATATTATGATATATGATGCTATACTATGCTACAACATAAAATATTTATTTTGAACATATAATCTTACTTTTAAGACTACAAGTGGTTTATTTTCAAGTTTTAGGTTTAGGTTTTAGGTTTTTATTTTTTTATTTAGTTTTATTTTTTAGTTTAGGTTTAGTTTATTTTTAATTTTATTTTATTTTATTTACTTTAGGTTTATTTTAAGATTTATTTATTTTAGTTGTTTATTTTATTTAGTTTAGGTTTATTTTTAATTTGTTTATCTTATTTTAGGTTTAGGTTTTTTAGTGGTTTAGGTTTTTTTATTTATTTTTAGTTTTATTTTAGTTTATTTTAAGTTTAGTTTTATTTTATTTTATTTTAGACTTTATTATTTATATAGTTTTTATTTTATTTAAGTTTTTATTTTAGTTTAGTTTAGGTTTTATTTATTTTATTTTAGTTGAGTCTTTTTTATTTTATTTTTGTAGGTTTAGTTTATGTTTTTTAATTTTATTTTTATCTTATGTTAGTTTAGGCTTTATTTATTTTATTTTGATTTAGTTTAGCTTTAGGGTTTAGGGTTTAGAGTTTGGGGTGGGTTTGGGGTGTGGAGGGTTTTGGTGGGGGTTTTAGTTTAAGGTTTTGAGTTTAGATTTAGGGTTTAAGATTTTTTTAATAGAGAACAAATTCGTGATTCAACATTTCTTCTTTTCGCTGGAACTAAGTATCACCCCAAGTTTTCTAAGACATAAGTGACAACATAGATAAAAAATGAGCACCCATAAAACCCTAGATAAGTAGAACCATCTCTGCTATAAAGACACAGTTTAATAAGATCGGATCGCCATTCTTTAGTTCTCTCATCGTAACCACCCCGCTATCGAAGGATTTCCATCATATCCATGATCTCTCCCTCTGCCACCACCACAACTGTAACCTCCGTCGCTCCTCCCACATCAATAACCACCAACTTCATATCCACTAGCACCTCCAGATCCCCCATCACCATTGTGATAACAACCGCCTCCACCTTCGCCTCCACCATCAGATCTAGATTGCCCTTAGCTGACTGTGATGTTCATGTCATTATGGTTCTTCCCATTCTTAGGGTTTAGGGTTTAAGGTTTAAAGTTTTATTTTTTAATAAAGGATAAATTCAAATTAAACATTTTTTCTTTTGATTTCATCAACCAAGTAGCACCCCAACTTTTCTAAGACGCAAGTGATACATAGATAAAAATGAGCACCCATAGAGCAAATCAAAACCCTAGATAAGTAGAACTATCTCTATTATAAAGACATAATTCATAAGTAGACATCGATCATCCGCTCTTCTCAGCCATTAACCACCCACCTCTTGAGTAGATCTACCATCATATCCCTAATCTCTCCTCCGCCACCACAATGGTCATAACCTCCATCCCCTCCCCGCCTCCATAACCACCACTTAATAATCACCACCTTCGCCACCGCTCTAGATGAAACTGGTTGATGGTGATGTTCTGCATCAAGGTTCTCCCACTCTTAGGGTTTAGGTTAGTTTAGGGTTGTGTTAACTTAGTGTTTATGTTATTTTGGGTTTAGGTTTAAGGTTTAGGGTCATGTAGGGTTTTAGGTTGGGGGTTGTCATAGGGTTGTAGGGCTGTGTTTTAGGTTACTTTAGGTTTGCTTTTAGGTTAGGATTTAGGGTTTTTTTTTAAATTATGTAAACCCCAGGTTTAAGTTTATTTAATTTATTATTTATTTATTTATTTATTTTATTTAGTTTTATTTTATTTTATTTATTTAGTTTATTTTATTTTATGTTTACTTTTTTTAGTTTTATCTTTTATTTTAGTTTATTTTAGGTTTAGGTTTATTTTTTATGAATTTTTTTTAGGTTTAGGTTTTATTTTTTTATTTTGGTTTATATTTAGGTTTTTATTTTATTTTAGGTTTAGGTTTAGGTTTGTATTTTAGGATAATTTTAGGTTTTATTTCTTTTAGTTTAGGTTTAAGTTTATTTTAGTTTATTTTATTTTATTTATCAGTTTAGGTTTAGTTTAGGATTTATCTATTTTAGTTTAGTTTATTTTAGTTTAGTTTAGGTTTATTTAGTTTATTTATTTTATTTTCATTTTTTATTTAGGGTTTAGGTTTTATTTTTTATTTATCAATTTATTTTTTTGGTTTATTTTTTAGGTTTAGGTTTTTATTTAGTTTTATTTTATTTTATTTTTATTTTAGGTTTAATTTTTATTTTATTTAGGTTTTTATTTTTAGTTTAGTTTAGATTTTCATTTTATTTATTTTAGTTTATTTTATTTTTATTTTATTTTCTTTTAAGTTTAGGTTTGTTTAGGTTTAAGTTTATTTATGTTTTGTTTTATTTTATTTTTAGGTTTTATTTTATTTTAGGTTTATGTTTTAGCTGGGTTTGTGGTTAGGTTTAGTTTGGTGGTTTAGGTTTAGGTTTAGGGTTTAGGTTTAGGTTTTAGTTTAGGGTTTAAGTTTTAGTTTAGGGTTATGGTTTTTTTAATAGAGAACAAATACTCAACATTTTATTTTTTTGATTTCATGAACAAAGTAGAACCCCAAGTTTCTAAGACCCAAGAGATGACATAGATCAGACATGAGCACTTATAGAGAAAAAAACTCTAGATAAGTAGAACTGCCTCTACTCTAAAGACATAGTTCCATAAGCAATAGATCAGATTGGCAATTCTTTAGTTTCTCCAGTCCCCATCAGAACCAGCCTTACCTCTCGAGTAGTAGGATCCTCCATCATATCCTCGATTTCTCCCTCTGCCACCACCACGGGTGTAACCTCTGCCCTCTCCCACATCCATAACCACCACCGCCACCACCTCCTCCATATCCACCAACACCCCTATCCCCCCCCACCACCACTATGATAATCTAACCTCGCTTCCACCTCCAAACTGCATCAACCTGGGCTGATAAGGATGTTCTCTTCGCTGTTGTTCTCGCCATTCTGTGGTTTGCTGATTTAGGTTTTAGGTTTAGGGTTCATTTAGGGTTTAAGTTTTAGGGTTTAGGGTTTATCATTTAGGGTTTATGATTTTAGGGTTTAGGGTTTATGGTTTAGGGTTTACAATTTTAAGGTTTAAGATTTAGGGTTTAGAGTTTAGGGTTTAGGGTTTAGGGCTTAGGATTTATCATTTAGGGTTTACAATTTTAGGGATTCGGGTTTATGGTTAAAGGTTTTAGATTTTAGGGTTTAGGGTTTAGGATTTAGGATTTATCATTTTAGGGTTTAAGGTTTAGTGTTTAGAGTTTAGGGTTTAGGGTTTAGGGTTTAGGGTTTAATGTTTAGGGTTTAGGGTTAAGAATTTTACGGTTTAGGGTTTAGGGTTGTAGGTTTAGGGTGTATGATTTAGGGTTAGTTTTAGGGTTTAGGATTCAAGGTTTATGGTTTAGGGTTTAGGATTTAGGCTTTAGAATTTAAAAAAAAAATAAGTAAACTGGTAAGTTTAGGTTTATTAAGTTTATTTTGTTTATTTTTTATTTATTTGAGTTTATTTTATTTCTTATTTTTATTTAGTTTTATTTCTTATTTTTATTTAGTTTAGTTTATTTATTTTAAGTTTATTTATTTTAGCTTATTTTTTAAGTTCAGATCTATTTTTAGTTGAGTTTTAATTTTATTTTAATTTTTAGGTTTAGGTTTATTTTTTCTAGGTTTAAGTTTAAGTTTTTATTTTATTTTTTCAGGTTTAGGTTTTAGGTTTTTATTTTAGGTTTATTTTTAAATTTTATTTTTAGTTTAGGTTTAGGTTTATTTTATTTCTTATATTATTATTTTAATTTTGGTTTAGGTTTAGGTTTATTTTATTTTAGGTTTTAGGTTTCATTTATTTTAGTTTAGTTTATTGTTTAGGTTTAGGTTTATTTTATTTTGTTTATTTTATTTTATTTTAGGTTTAGTTTTTTTTTAGTTTTGGTTTTAATTTTTTATTTATTTTAGGTTTTATTTTGTTTTATTTTCTAAATTTATTTTTATTTATTTTATTTTATTTTATTTTAGGTTTATTTTATTCTTATTTTACATCACTTTTATTATATTTAGTTTTATTCTTAGGTTTAGGTTTTTTATTTATTTTATTTTATTTTATTTTTATTTTATTTTTTTAGGTTTAGTTTTTTTTTCTTTTATTTTATTTTATCTATTATTAGTTTATTTATAGGTGGGTTTTGGTTTTTAGGGTTTTGGTTTGTGATTTAGGTTAGGCTCAGTTTATATGGGTTTAGGTGAGTTTTTATAGTTTAGTTTTATGGTTTAGGGCCTAGGTTTAGTTAGCCAGTTTGGCTCTTTAGGGTTTTTAGGGTTTAGGGTCAGTTATTTAGGGTTTGTGGGATGGTTAGGGTTTTAGGGTTTAGGGCCTGTGGTTTGTTTGAGTAGTAGGTTGAATTATAAGTTTAGGTTTATGTAGGTAGTTTTGGTTTTTTTTAAACCAAGTAAACCCGGTAGCAGTTTATTTATTTATTTAGTTAATTTTTATTTATTTAGTTTATTATATTTTTATTTTATTTAAGTTTATTTTTTATTTAGTTTTGTTTATTTATTTTGGGTTTATTTATTTTAGTTTAGACTTTTAAATTAGTTTATTTTTTTAGGTTTAGGTTATGCTTATTTTTTTTTAGGTTTTCCCAATTTTTATTTTTTTAGGTTTTGGTTTTATTTTTTAATTTTTAAGTTTAGGTGTAGGTTTTATTTTAGGTTTATTTTAGTTTATTTTATTTTATTTAGTTTAGTGTTTAGGTTTAGTTTTATTTTAGGTTTAGGTTTTTCTTTTATTTATTTTAGTTTAGGTTTATTTTATTTTATTTATTTGGTTTAAGTTTTTTAGCTTAGGGTTTAGGTTTATTTTATTTTTTTTTTAGGTTTATTTTTTAGGTTCAGTTTATTTTGTTTTTTTTTTAATTTTATTTTAGGTTTATTTTATTTTTATTTACATTTATTTTTTATTTTATTTAGGATTTTTTACTTTTATGTTTATTCTTTTCAGATTAGTTTAGTTTTGCATTTATTTTATGTTATTCTAGTTTTTATTTTTTTATTTTCTTTTATTTTTATGTTTATGTTTAGGTCTGGGTTCAGGTTTTAGTTTAGGTTTTTATTTGATTTGATTTTATTTTATTTTATTTAGGTTTAGGTTTATCTATTTATTTTATCTTTAGTTTTTATTTAGTTTAGGCTCAAGTTTTAGGTTTTTAGGGTTTAGGGATTAGGGTTTAGGGTCGGTTTAGGATTGGGTTGTAGGTTTAAGATTTTAGTTTAGGGTTTAGGGTTAGGATTTGTGGTTTTAAGGTGCAGGGTTTAGGGTTTGTTTTATGCTTTAGGTTTAGTGGTTTAGGGTTTAGTGGGTTTTTTATTTATTTATTGGTTTAGGGTTTTTTTTTAAATTATAAAACCCATAGTTTAGTTATTTAGTTTATTTTTTTTATTTATTTTAGTAATTAGTTATTTATATTTTTTTAAGTTTATTTTTTATATTTAGTTTAGAATATTTATTTTAGGTTTTATATATTTAGGTTTATGTTTTTTTTTTATTTTAGGTTTAGTTTTATTTTTTTATTTTATTTTTATTTTTATTTTATTTTTAGGTTAGGTTTTATTTTTTATTTTTATGTTTAGGTTTATGTTTTTATTTTTTTTGTAGGTTTAGGTTTTTGTTTTAAGTTTATTTTTGGTTTTAGTTTTAGTTTAGGTTTGGGTTTTTTATTTTATTTTATTATATTTTGTTTAGGGTTTAGGTTTAGTTTATTTTAGTTTGATTTAAGTTTATTTATCTTAGTTTAGGTTTAGATTTATTTTATTTTATTTATTTTAGGTTTAGGTTTATTTTTAGGTTTATTTTATTTATTTTTTTTAGGTTTAGATTTTATTTAGTTTTATTTTATTTTATCTTAAGTTTATTTTATTTTATCTTACATTTAGTTTTCATTTTATTTAGGTTATTAATTTTAGGTTTATTTTATTTTTTACTTTAGTTTAGGTTTTTATTTATTTTATTTTTGTTTAGTTTTTATTTTATTTTATTTTATTTTCTGGTTTAGGTTTATGTTTAGGTTTGTAATTTATTTTATTTAGGTTTAGGTGTTTTTATTTATTTTATTTTTAGGTTTTATTTAGTTTAGGTTCAAGGCCAAAGGGCACCAAAAAAAACTCAAAAAATAGGAAGCTAGGAGGAAAATTAGCCAAGAAACCAATACTCCATGTAGCAAGAAAACACACAGCAAAAGCTCAGCCAACAGAGAAATAACCAGACAAAAGCGAAAACCTCCCAAGGATAGGAGAGATTATTTCCAAGAAGCTTTGGAATGAGTAACCCTCAGCAAGTGAAGAGGGGCATAAATGTGAACACTTTTTTTCTTCTTGTAAACAATTTTATAACCATGCCCTTTCTCTAAAAATTCTCCATACAAAAATGAATCAGTATTGTTATAAAAGGCAAGGGGATCAACAAAAGCTATCAATTTCAAAGAAGAGCATTTAGAATCATCCACAACATTAGACAAAGGAAAATAAAAAATAGTATGCATTTTAGAATTAGAAGTGAAAGAAGAAGCAAAAACCTCCCAAAGATAGGAGAGATTATTTCCAAGAAGCTTTGGAATGAGTAACCCTCAGCAAGTGAAGATGGGCATAAATGTGAACACTTTTTTTCTTCTTGTAAACAGTTTTATAACCATGCCCTTTCTCTAAAAAATTCTCCATACAAAAAATGAATCAAGATTGTTATAAAAGGCAGGGATCAACAAAAGCTATCACTTTCAAAGAAGAGTATTCCAACATTTTGAACTAAAATAGACTATTCACAATGAGAGAATTATCACTGTGTATATAAATCTTATTTTTAAAAGAAGGATCAGCCAATATTAACAAGATTGTTAGGACCAAAAATTAAAATATTAGAAATAAGAAGATTCTTTTCACCACCATTCTCAATCAAAGAAGGCAAAGAAATTATCTCTTTCCCATGATCTAAAGTAGACATAAGCGAAAGAGAAACAATATCCAATTGATTAGAAGAAATGGTGTTAGCATCAACAATATTCAATCCATCATCATGAAAGGACTTATGCACAACATCCAAACCATTAGAATCATTAACCATGACCTCTAAAGTCTTCCCTTTAACAGAATCTTTGAAAGAAACACTTAGAGCATGATTATTAGTTAAAACATTTTCAGAAACACCAAAATTGCCTTCCACATTAGACAAATCATTAATAGGTAAAACTTTTTTAGAAGATTGAGAAATCTGGTTTTGCAAAACATTAGAATTTTAAAAAGCAGATTTTTCTTTATCCAACTTGAGAGAATCATCATTTTTTCAACAATTGAATTCTTACTAGTGACTTTCTTCCTAAGAGAGGGATGAGCAAGAAAGCATTTAAAAATTTCATGCCCATCAATCTTACAATGATTACAATAAAATGTGAAACTTCTCAAAAACAACTTTTTGAAAATAATCGCATTTCTCTGAACCCAACCAAATTTCTTTCGGATATTGTTTAGTAATTTCAATCTCTACAAGAATTCTAGTAGCAGATGGTCTAGAAGAAGCAGCTATTTCTTGATCAAATTGCAAAGGGTGACCAAAAATCAACCCAATAGCATAAAGAATTTGATGATTAAATAGATGAATATGCAAGTTAGGTAAAGAAATCCAAATGGAATAATAGGAGACTCTTCATTAACATCAAACATAGGCATCCACTTCAGAATACGCATTTGACAATTAAAAACATAGTAAAAACTCCTAGAAAACATTATTTTGTAATCAAGGTCATTAGAAAGTTTAATCAGAACATGCCTAGGATCAGCCAACCTAATAGAAAATGAACCAGATAATTTAAGCTATTAAAAAAAGAATGAAAACCTTCTATCTTTGGCCAAAAGGCTCAGCTAATCTTTCAATATCCTCATCTAAAATCATAATTGTTGGAGTACCTTTAAAAGTCATATGAAGCAAATTCAAAAGAGGCTAGGTGGAGGAATTCTTATAGGCTAAAGCCTTTTTGAAAGATTTAGTAACAGCAGGTAATTTAGAACAAGGATTACCAAAAAATTCTAATGCCCTAGTGGGATCGATTGGCACATGGGATTTACCCCATGGATTTAAAGAGGCTGATGCCATGAGTCACATCATCATGATAAGAACATGTCAAGATCAGCCCAAAGCTAACAATTTATAAGGAAACCAAGAGAGAAAGCACTCGAAAACTCATTAAGAATGCGAGGGATCCCAAAATTGCTCAATAAGAGGGTTTAGTTGGTTTAGATTTTAGTTTAGTTTATATTTGTTATTATTATATTTTATAAGTTTTAGGTTATTATTAGTTTTTATTAGTATTATGTTTAGTTTAGTTAGTTAGTTAGTTTTTTAGTTTTAGTTTTAGTTATTATTATTTTGTGTTTAGTTTAGAGTTTAGGTAGTTATTTAGTTTATTTAGTTTGTTTATTTTTGTTTATTAGTTTATTTATTTTTATTATTTAGTTTTATTATTATTAGTTAATTAGTTATTTATTTAGTTTAGTTATTTATTAGTTTATGGTTTATTATTTAGGTTTTAGTTAATTAGGTTTTTAGTTTATGGTTTTGTTGTTAGTTATTTTTGTTAGTTTATAGTTTTATTAGATAGTTATGTTTAGGTTTATTAGTTTATTATTATTAGTTTTTAGATTAGTTTATGGATTATTTTTATTAGAGATTATCAATTATTTATGTTTTATTATTATTATTTTAGTTCATTTATTATTAGTTTTATTTTAGATTAGTTTTTTAAGTTTAATATTATTATTAGTTTATGTTTATTATTATAAGTTTTTAATTATTATTTAGTTTATTTATTTAGTTAGGTTTTAGTTATTTAGTTATTTATTAGTTAGTTTATTATTAGTTTTATTATCATTAGTTTATTAATTTATTTATTATTTATTTAGTTTTGTTTTACTTTTATTAGTTTATTAGCTTATTAGTTAGTTATTATTAATTTTTTTTTAGTTAGGTGTTTTTATAATTATTTTATAAATTTTAGTTTTTTAGTTTATTATTTTTTTTGTTTATTTATTAGTTAGTTTTATTATTAGTTTAGGTTTAGGGTTTAATTTAGTTAGTTATTTAGTATTATTATTATTATTATTAGTTTATTGGTTTAGAGTGTTTATTATTTATTAGAGTTTAGGTTTATTTATTAATTAGTTTATTTTTATTAGTTTGTTTATTAGTTTAATACTTTTATTAGTTGTTAGTTTTTATTTTAGTGTAGTTATTATTATTAGTTTATGGTTTTATTATTTAGGTTTAGTTAGTTTTAGTTAGTGGTTTAGTTTTATTAGTTTAGTTTTGTTATTTTATTAGTTTATTATAGTTATGGGTTTAGGTTTTAGTTTATTATCATTTATTTTTAGTTTAGTTTAAGGTTTAGTTTTTTAGTTATTATTATTTATTATTTTATTATTATTATATTAGTTATTTTATTTGTTTTATTTTAGATTAGTTTTTTCTTAGTTATTATTATTATTATTATTATTATTTTGTTTATTATTATTAATTTTATTTTAGTATTTAGTTTATCTATTTAGTTAGGGTTTATGATAGTTATTTTGTTATTTATTAATTAGTTAATTATTAGTTTTATTATTATTATTTTCTTACTTTAGTTAGTTAATTATTAATTATTATTGTTAGTTTTTATTAGTTTAGTTATTGTTAGTTAGTTTTATTATTATTATTAGTTTCTTTATTAAGTTTATTACTATTATTTAGTTAGTTTTTTTATTTAGTTATTAGTTTTTTAATTAGTTAGTTATTAATTTTAGTTTAGTGTTTTATTATTAGTTTCTTATTAGTTATTAGTTTATAAGATTTATTATTATGTTTATGTATTAATTAGTTTTATGGTTTATTAGTTTAGGTTTAGGGTTTAGTTTTAGTTAGTTATTTAGTTATTTATTATTAGTTATTATAATTAGTTTATTAGTTTCGTTTTAGTGTCAATTATTTATTGGGGTTTAGGTTAATTTATTAATTAGTTTAGTTTTATTAGTTACTTTTTTTAGTTAGTTAGTTTATTAATTTATTAGTTATTTATCATAAGTTCTAGTTTTATTAATTTTATTGAGTTTATTATTACTTTTAACTTTTTATTAGTTATTATTAGGTTTTTAGTTTATTAGTTTTATTAGTTTATTATTTATTAGTTTATTAGGTTTTCTTTGTTAGTTATTAGTTTGTTTTAGTTTAGTTTTATTATTAGTTAATTAGTTTTTTTAATTATGGTTTAGTTATTATTATTAGTTTTATTAGTTTAGTTATTAATTATTTTAGTGGAGTTTAGTTTTTTATTTTTAATTTTATTATTATCAATTTTGTTAGTTTAGGTTTAGGGTTTAATGCTTAGTTTATTTAGTTTAATTATTATTATTAGTTTTATTTTTTATTATTATTAGTTTATTAGTTATTTATTTAGTTTAGTTATTATTAGTTTATTATTATTAGTTAGTTTTATTAGTTATTTAGTTTATTATTATTTATTAGTTTAGTTAGTGTTTAGTTTAGTTTAGTTTTATTTATTTATTATTTAGTTTATTATTAATTTTAGTTTATTTTAGTTAGTTTTTAGGTTATTAGGTTTTATTATTATATAGTGTTTTAGTTATTATTAGTTTATTTTTTATTATTATTAATTATTAGTTTAGTAGTTTAGTTAGCTTTATTAGTTTATTATTTTAAGTTAGTTTATTAGGTTTGTTTATTATTATTAGGATTAGTTTATTTATTTAGGTTTTATTTATTATTTAGTTTATTTTTAGGTTAGTTTTTTAATATTATTAGTTTAGTTATTAGTTTTACTAAAAATAATAAAATAAAATAAAATAAAATAAATGAAATATTGTTAATTTGGTTTAGGGTTTGGGGAAGGGTTTACTTTAAAAAATAAAATAATATAAAATAAATGAAAAATAAAGTAAATAAACCTAAACCTACTAGTTTACTTAATTTTTTTAAAAAAAAAACATTTAAGCACTAAACCCTAATCCCTAAAGCCTAAATCCTAAACCCTAAACCCTAAACCCTAAACCCTAAACTTTAAATTTAGAACACTAAACCCTAAATACTAAAAAACCATATACCCTAAACCCTAAACCTTAAATAAAAAAATAAAATAAAAAAATAAAAAAAAACTCTAACCCTAAACCCTAAACCCCAAAACAAACCGTAAACCCTAAACCCTAAATCATAAATCCTAAAACCCTAAATCCTAAACCCTAAACCGTAAACCGTAAACCCCAAACCCAAAAACCCTAAACCCTAAACCCTAAACCCTAATCACTAAACCCCAAACCCTAAACCCTAAACCCTAAACCCTAAAACCTAAAAACCAAAAAGACTAAACCTAAACTAAATAAAACCCAAAAGTAAAATAAATAAAAAAACATAAACCTAAATAAAATAAAATAAAATAAAAACCTAAACTAAAACCTAAACCTAAACATAAACATAAACCTAAACCTAAGAATAAAATAAAATAGGAAAAATAAAAACTAAACGAAAATAAATAAAGAAAAACCTAAACTAAACTAAAATAATAATACTGAAAATATATAACCTAAATAAATTAAAACCCAAACATAAAGAAAAAATAAATCTAAAATAAAATAAAACTAAACTAAATAAAAACTAAAAGAAAATAAAAAACCTAAAAAAGAAATTAAAAAATAAAACCTAAACCCTAAAATAAAAAAAAATTAAACCTAAACAAAATCAAATAAACTTAAACCTAAACTAAAATAATTAAAACTAAAGCCTAAAATAAACTAAACCTAAACCCAAAACTAAATAAAATAAAATAAACTAAAAATAAACATAATCCTAAACTAAAAAATAAAACCTAAAAATAAAACTAAAATAAAAACCTAAAACCTAAACCTAAGAAAATAAAATAAAACCCAAAACACAAACCTAAAAATAAAAAATTAAACCTAAACTTAAAAAATAAAATATAAATAAAACTAAATTAACCAAAATAAAAATAAAAAATAAACCTAAATAAAAATTAAAAATAAAATAAATAAATAATAAACTAAATAAACTTAAACCTACATGCGTACTTAATCTAAAAAAAAACCTTAAAACTAACCCTAAAATTAAAATCTTGAAATTATAACCCTAAACTCTAAACCCTAAACCCAAAGCCTTAAACCCTAAGCCCTAAATGCTAAGCCCTAAACCATAAACCCTAAACCCTAAACCTTGAACCCTAACCCTAACCCTAACCCTAAACCCAAAATCCTAAACCCTACAACCTAAAACCTAAACTAATTCTAAACTAACCTATACCTAAACTAAAACTAAAACTAAACCTGAAGTTTAAACCATAAACCCTAAACTAAACCTAAACAAACTAAACCTGTTAACTTAAACCTAAACCCTAAACTCAGAAACCTAAAACACTAAATCCTTAACCAAAACCTTTAACCCTAACCCTAAACCCTAAACCCTAAAACCTAAACCCTAAAATCCTAAACCCTAAACCCTAAACCCCAAACCCTAAACCTTAAAAACCTAAAAACCTAAACCTAAACTAAATAAAACCTAAAAATAAAATAAATGAGAAAACCTAAACTTAAATAAAATAAAAATATAAAATAAAATTATAAACTTAAGCCTAAATGTAAAATAAGATAAATCAATAAAAATAAACTAAAATAAAATAAGTAAAAACCTAAACTAAACTAAAATAAATAAAATAAACCTAAGAATAGAGAACCTTAATAAAATAAAAACAAAACATAAAATAAAAATAAGATTAACCTAAAATAAAATAAAATAAAAACTAACTTAAAACCTAAAACTAAAAAATAAACCTAAAAATAAAACCTAAAAATAAATTACAAATATAACCTAAACCTAAACTATATAAAAAAACTTAAACCTAAATAGACAAATAAAAAAACCTAAACCTAAACTAAAATAAACTAAACTGAAATAAATAAAACCTAATCTTAAACCAAAAATAAACAAAACCTAAACCTAAACCTAAAATAAACTAAACCTAAACCCAAAACTGAATAAAATAAAATAAACTAAAAATAAAGCTAAACCTATACTAAAAAATAAAACCTAAAATAAGCTTAAAATAAAACCTAAAACCTAAATGTAAAAAACTAAAATAAAACCTAAACCTAAAACTAAAACTAAAAATAAAATTGAAACCTAAAAAAAATAAAATAAAACTCAACTAAAATAAACCTAAACCTAAACCTAAACCCAAAAATAAACTAAAATAAAAAACCTAAACTAAAATAAATAAACCTAATAAAAATAAACTAAACTAAATACAAATAAAAACTAATCTTAAATAAAAATAAAAAAGAAAGTAAACTAAAATAAATTAAAAATAAAATAAATATACTAAATAAACCTAAACCTACCTATTTACTTAATTTAAAAAAAATAACTTAAACCCTAAATCAAATAGCCTAAACTTTGAACTCTAATGCCTAAACCCTAAACCTACAACCCTAAACCCTAAACCCTAAAAACCCTAAATCTTAAACCCTAAATCGTAACCCTAAACCCTAAACACTTAAATCATAAACCATAAAACCCTAAGCCTTAAACCCTAAACCCTAAACCCCAAATCGAAAACCCTAACCCTAAACCCTAAACCCTAAACCCCAAACACTAAAGCCCAAACGCTAAAGCCCAAACCCTAAACCTCAACATAAAAAATAGAATAAATTAAAAAATAAACCTAAACCCTAAAACCTAATAAACCTAAACGTAAACCTAAACCCTAAGAATGGGCAAAACCTTGACAGGAGGAACATCACCGTCAACTTGGCTGCCCTAGATTGGAGGCATACTAGGTGGCAATTATCAGTGGTGGTGGGGATTTGGAGGTGTAGTGGATATGGAGGTCCTTGGAGCAAAGGGGTTATCGAGGTGGGAGAAGCGACGGAGGTTACAATCGTGGTGGTACTGGAGGGAGAGATCGGAGATATTATGGTGGATCCTGCTACTCGAGAGGCCACGGTGGTTCTGATGGGAACTGGTGAAACTAAAGAACGATTGATCCGATCGACTACTTATGGAATTATGTCTTTACAATAGAGACGCTTTATGTGCGCTCATTTTTGATCTATGTCGTCACTTGTGTCTTAGAAAACATGGTGTGTTACTTGGTTGATGAAATCGAAAAGAAGAAATGTTGAATGTGAATTTGTTCTCTGTTAAAAAAAATAGAAACTCCTAAACCCTAAATGAAAACCTGAACACTAATCTTAAAACCTTAACCCTAAACCCTAAGCATTAAAAATTAAAAACATTAAACCCTAAACCATAAACCCTAAACCGTAAAACCTTAAACCATAAACACTAAACACTAAACCCTAAACCTTAAACCCCAAATACTAAACCAATAACCCTAAACTCTAAACCCTAGACTAACCTTAAATACTAAACCTTAAACCCTAAACCCTAAAAAGCTAAAAAAGTAAATATAAACTAAATAAAACCTTTAAAAAATAAATAAATAAACCTAAATCAAAATAAAGAAAAATAAAAAGATAAACTAAAACCTAAACCTAAAAAATAAAATAAAATGAAAAGTAAAACTAGACTAAAATAAAATAAATAAAAAGCTAAACTAAACAAAAAAAATAAAACCTAAATATAAAACTAAACCTAAAATAAACATAAAATAAACATAAAATAAAATAAAATAAAACTTAATAAAACCTAAACCTAAAAATAAACCAAAAATTGAACCTAAAATAAAAAAAAAAATAAAAAAAGCTAAATTCTAAACTAAAAAAATCCTAAACCAAAAATAAAAATAAAATAAACCTAAACCTAAAAAAAAAGAAATCTAAATTAAAATAAATAAAACCTATACCTAAACCTAAAATAAACTAAACCTAAACCTAAACTAAATAATATAGAATAAACTAAAAATAAACTTAAACCTAAAGAAAAAAATAAGACCTAAAAATAACCTAAAGAAATAAAATAAAAACCTAAACCTAAACTTAAAAATAAAAAATAAAACCTAAACCTAAACAAAAAAATAAAAATAAAACTAAACTAAAAAATAAAGCTAAACTTAAACCTAAACCTATAAAATAAACTAAAATAAAAAGCCTAAAGTAAAATAAATAAACCTAAAAAAAGTAAACTAAACTAAATAAAAATAAAAATGAACCTAAATAAAAATTAAAAATAAAATAAACTAAAATATATAAAAATATACTTAATAAACTAGATAAACCTAAACCTACTAGTTTACGTAATTAAAAAAATAAAATAAATTTAAAAATGGAAACAAATATAAAAAACCTACCAATAAACCTAAACCCTAAACCCCAAAACCCTAAACCATAAACCTTGAACACTAATCCTAAACTCTAAACCCTAAACCCTAAAACCTACAACCCTAAACCTTAAACCCTAAACCCCAAACCCTAAACCCTAAACCCTAAACTGTAAACCATAAACCATAAACCATAAACCCTAAACCCTAAAACCTAAAAAAAACTAACATAAATTAAAAATAAAACCTAAAATAAATACCAGAATGTAAACCTAAATTAAATAAAATCAAAACCTCAACTAAAAACTAAACCCTAAAACTAAACTAATTTAAATCAAAATGTTAAACTAAACCTAAATTAAACCTAACTAAACTTGAAACCTAAACCCTACACCTTAAACTATAAACCCAAAACCCTAAAATATCCTAAACTAAACCCTAAAACTAAAATCCCTAAACCCAAACCCTAAACCTTAAACTCTAAACTAAACCCTAAACCTTAAAACCTAAAAATCTTAAACCCTAAACCCTAACTCATAAACCTTAGACTAACCCTAAACCCTAAACCTTAAACCCTAAACACTAAACTCAAAAACCCTAAACCCTAAATTCTTAAACCCTAAACCCTAAATCCTAAAAAACTAAACCTAAAACCTAAACCTAAATTAAATAAAACATTAAAATAAATAAATAATGCTAAATAAAATAATAAAATAATAAAATAAACTAAAACCTTAATAAACCTAAAAAAATAAAATAAAATAAAATAATAAATATAAACTACAATAAAATAAATAAAAACTTAAACTAAACTTAAAAATAAAATAAACCTAAGAATAAAAAATCTAAATAAAATAAAAACAAAATGTAAGATAAAATAATTAACCTAAAATAAAATAAACTAAAAACTAAATAAAACCCTAAACCTAAAAAATAAACCAAAAAATAGAACCTTAAAATAAATGAAAATTAAAACCTAAACCCTAAACTAAAATAAAATCTAAACCTGAATAAAAAAAAAAACCTAAACCTAAACTAAAATAAATAAAACCTAAAGCTAAAGCTAAAATAAACTAAACCTTAACCTAAACCTAAACTAAATAAAATAAACTTAAAATATACCTAAACATAAACTAAAAAAATAAAACCATAACATAAACTTAAAAAAACCTAAAACCTAAACCTAAAAAAATAAGATAAAAACCTAAACCTAAACCTAAAAAAAACATAAACCTAAAAAAATAAAAATAAAACTAAACTATGAAATAAACCTAAACCTAAACCAAAATCTAAAAAATAAACAAAAATAAAAAGCCTAAACTAAAATAAATAAATCGATAATAAAAAACTAAACTAAATAAAAATAAAAATAAAAATAAAATAAACTAAAACAAATAAATAAAACTAACTAAACTAAATAAACCTAAATCTATGAGTTTACTCAATGAAAAAAATAAAAAAATAAAAATAAAATCAGAACCCTTAAACTAACCCGACACCCTAAATCTATAAACCTAAACCCTAAACCCTAAACCCTAAAACCCTAAGCCCAAAACCCTAAACCTAAACCCTAAACCCTAAAACCCTAAATCTTAAATCCTAAATCCCTAAACCATAAACCCTAAACCATAAACCCTAAACCCTAAAAACCTAAAAACCTAAAAACCTAAAACTAAACTAAAAAAACCTAAAAATAAAATAAATAAAAAAACCTAAACCTAAAAAAAATAATAATAAAATAATAATAAACTCAACAAAAACCTAAACCTAAACTTAAACCTAAGCCTAAACCATAAACCTTAAACACTAAACCCTAAAATCCAAAACACTAAACCCCGAACCCTTAACCTTAATCCTAAACCCCCAAACCTACAAACCTACAACCTAAACCCTAAACCCCAAACCCTAAACCCTAAATCCTAAACCTAAACACTAAACCCTAAACCCTAAAAACCTAAAAATCTAAACATAAACTAAATAAAACCCAAAAATAAAATAAATAAAAAAAACCTAATCTTAAATAAAAAAATTAAAATTAAATTGAAACCTAAATTAAAACTTAAACCAAAACCAAAATCTAAAAAAATAAACCTAAAAAGGAAAAACCTAAATAAAATAAAATCCAAATGTAAAATAAAAATAAAATAAACCTAAAATAAAATAAAATAAAAACTAAATAAACATTTAAACCTAAAAGGTAAACCTAAAAATAATTAACAAATAAAACCTAAACCATAAACTAAAAAAAACTTAAACCTAAAATAAACAAAATAAAATAATCCTAAACCTAAATTAAAATAAATAAAACCTAAACCTAAACATAAAATAAACTAAACCTAAACCCTAAACTAAATAAAATAAAATAAACTAAAAATAAATGTAAACCTAAACTAAAAAATAAAACCTAAAGATATACCTAAAATAAAAACCTAAAACCTAAACCTAAAAAATAAAATAAAAACCTAAACCTAAAAATAAAAAAATAAGACATAAACCTAAAAAAATAAATAAAAATAGAGCAAAACTAAAAAATAAACATAAAGTTAAACCTAAAAAAATAAACTAAAATAGAAAAGCTAAACTAAAATAAATAAAGTTAAAATAAATAAACTAAACTAAATAAAAATAAAAATAAACCTATAAAAAATAAAATAATAAAATAAACTAAAATAAATATAAAATAAACTAAATAAACTAAATACCTACCAATTTACTTAATTTTTTTTTAAAATCCTAAATCATAAATCCTAAATCCTAAACCCTAAACCTTAAACCCTAAACCCTAAAACTAACCCTAAACCCTAAACCTACAACCCTAAACTACTAATCCTAAACCCTAAAACCTAAACCCTAATCCTTAAAAAACCATAAACCCTAAACCATTCGCTAACCCTAAACCCTAAACTCTAAACCCAAAACCCTAAAACACAAAACCCTAAACTCTAAACTAACCTTAAACCCTAAAAACACTAAACCCTAAGCCTAAACCATAAATCCCTAAACCCTAAATTCTAAACTAATCCTGAAACCTAACCCTAAAAGCCTAAACCCTAAACTCTAAACCCAAAGCTAACCCTAAACCCTAAACCCTAACCCTAAACCCTAAACCTTAAAACCCTAAACCCTAAAACCCTAAACCCTAAATCCTAAATACCTAAAAACATAAACCTAAACTAAATCCTAAAATAATATATATATATATATATATATATATATATATATATATATATATATATATATATATATATATATATATATATATATATATATAATCTATACTTAAATTAAATAAAAAAATAAAAAACTAAAACCTAAACTAAAACCTAAACATGAAAATAAAATAAAATAAATAAATAAAAATGAACTAAAATAAAATAAATAAAATGTAAACTAAACTAAAAATAAAATAAACCTAAGAATAAAAAACCTACAAAAAAATAAAAACTAAAGGTAAAATAAAAATAAAATAAACCTAAAATAAAATAAAATAGAAATTAATTAAAAACCTAAACCTAAAAAATACACCTAAAAATAAATAAAAAATAAAATCTAAACCATAAACTAAAAAAACTAAACCTAAAACAAGAATAAAATAAACAAAACAAAATAAGCCTAAACCTAAACTACAATAAACTTAAAATAAAAACCTAAGATCTAAAAATAAACCTAAAATAAAAACCTAAAACCTAAACCTAAAAAAAATACTTAAACCTAAACCTAAAGAATATTATAAAAATAAAACTCAACTAAAAAATAAAACTAAACTAAAATCTGAACCTCAAAAATAAAATGAAATAAAATACCCAAAATAAAATAAATTAACCTAAAATAAATAAACTAAACTAATTAAAAAATAAAAAATAAACCAAAATAAAAATAAAAAAATGTAAACTAAAATGTATATAAAATAAACTAAATATACTAATTAAACTTAAACCTACGAGTTTACTTAATTTTAAAAAAAATAAAAAAAAACCTTAAACCCTAAACCCTAAAAAATGTGAAATCCTAAAACCTTAAACTTTAAACCCTAAACCCAAAACCCTAAATCATAAATGCTAAACCCTAAATCGTAAACCCTAACCCTAAACCCTAATCCCTAAACCCTATACCCCAAACCCTAAACCTAAACCTAAAGTAACTAAATAAATTAAAAAATAAGCCTTAACCCTAAGAATGGGGAGTACCTTGATGGTAAGAACATCACCGTCAACTTGGGTCAGTCTAGATCTGACGGTGGAGGCTAAGGCGGAGGCGGCAGTTATCGCAGTGGTGGTGGAGGCTCTAGAGGTGTTGGTGGATATGGAGGTGGTGGTCAAAGTAGTGGTGGTTATGGAGGCAGGAGGAGTGATGGAGGTTATAGCCGTGGTAGTGCTGGAGCGAGAGATCAGGGATATGATGGTGGATCCCACAACTCGATAGGCGGGGGAGGTTCTAATGTGAACTAGATAAAAATGGCCGATCTGATCTGCTACTTACGGAACTTTTTCTTTACAGTAGAGATAGTTCTAGCTATTTAGGCTTTTTATTTGCACTATGCCTGCACATTTTTTATCTATGTCATCACTCGTGTCTTAGAAAACTTTGTGTGTTACTTGGTTGATGAAATTAAAAAGAAGAAATGTTGAATCTGAATTTGTTCTCTTTTAAAACCAAAACCCTAAACCTTAAACTAAAACCGACCTTAACCTTAAACCTAAAATAAAAAAAAAAAAAAAACACTAACCTAAACCATAAACCTACAACCCTAAACCTCAAACACTAAAACCCTAAACCATCCTAAAATCCAGGCCCTAAACCTTAAACCCTAAACCCAACACTAAACATTAAAGCTGACCAATAAACCATAAATGCTAAACCCTAAATAAACCACTAAACCACACCCTAAAACATAAACATAAAATCAAATAATAATAAAACTCTAATATATAGACCCTAAGCCCTACAAAAAACAAAAAAACCCTAAACAAAAATAAATCAACTAAACTAAACTAAAATAAAAAATAAACCTAAACATAAATATAAAAATGAAATAAACTAAAATAAATAAGAAGGAACCCTAAACCTACAACACTAAACCTACAACCCTAAACCCTTAACTTTAAACTCTAAACCATAAACCCTTAACCTTAAACTCTAAACCATAAACCCTAAACCTTAAACCATAACCCTTATCCCTAAATCCTAAATCATAAACCCTAAATCTCATTCCTAAACTCTAAACCCTAAACCCTAAACACCTAACCTTAAACCTAAACCTAAAGTAACTAAATTAACTAAAAAAATAAACTTAAACCCTAAAACCTAATAAACTTAAACCTAAACCTAAACCCTAACAATGAGCAAAACATTGACAAAAGGAACATCACCATCAACCAGGCTCAGTTCTCATAGTGATGGTGGGGGATCTGGATGTGCTGGTGGATGTGGAGATGGTGGTCAGAGTAGTCATGGTTATGGAGGTGGGAAGAGCGAGAGAGTTTATAGTCATGATGGTGGCGGAGGGAGAGATTGAGGATATGATGGTGGATCTCTCTACTCGAGAAGCCGTGGTGGTTCTATTGGGAACTGGAGAAACTAAGGAACGATCGATCTGAACTCCTACTTATGGAACTGTCTTATAGTAGAGACAATTTTAGTTATCTAGAGTTATTAATTTGACTTTATGCGTGCTCAATTTGGATCTATGTCGTCACTTCTATCTTAAAACATGGTTGTGTTGTTGATGAAATCGAAAGAATTTGTTATTAAGGAAAAAACCAAAAAACCCTAAACCATAAAACCTAAACCTAAACCTCCAAATGCTAAACTCTAAAACCTATGCACTAAAATAAATAAAAAATAAAAAACCCTAACCCTAACCTTAAACCCTAAACTAAAACCTCCCAAAAACCATTAACCCAAACCCTAAAACCACAAAACCTAAACCCTAAACCCTCAAACTCTAAACCCCCCTAAACCCTAAACCCTATACCCCAAACCCTAAACTCTAAACCCAAATCCCAAAACTATGAACCCTAAAACCTAAAAACCTAAACCTAAACTAAATAAAAACTTAAAAAAAAATTTAAAAACCTAAACTAAACTAAAAAAAAAATTAAAACTTAAAATAAAAAACTTAAATAAAATAAAACTAGTGGATGGCTTAAACTAAATAATAAACCTAAAATAAATAAAAAATAAAACCTAAACCTAAACTCTAAAAAAAATAAATAAAAAATAATAAACCTAAACCTAATCTAAATCTAATAAACTAAAATAAAATAAATAAAACATAAACCTAAACCTAAAATAAACTAAACCTAAACCCTAAACTAAATAAAATAAAATTAAATAAAATAAACCTAAACCTAAACAAAAAATTGAAAATAAACCTAAATTAAAACCTAAATGTAAACATAAAATAAAATAAAACCTAAACTGGCGTGAAAACCTAAAAAGAAAAAGTTAAAACCTATAACCCTAAACCATAATCCCTAGACACTAAACCCGAAACCCTAAACCCAAAACCCAAAACCCTAAACCATAAACCCTAAACCATAAAAACCATAAACCCTAAAGCCTAAACACTAAACACTAAACCATAAACCCTAATCCTAAACCCTAAACCCTAAACCCTAAATCCCTAGACTCTAAAATACTAAACCCTAAACCCTAAACCATAAACCCTAGAATCTAAACCCTAAACCTAGAAAACCTAAATCAAAAAAATAAAATAAAATAAAAACTCAACTTAAAAATAAACCTAAACCTAAACATAAACCTAAAAAATAAATTTAAATAAAAAACATAAACAAAAATAAATAAATCTAAAATAAATTAACTAAATTAAATAAAAATAAAAAATAAACTTAAATATATTGGTTCACTTAATTTTTAAAAAAAACCCTAAACCTTAAACCTACAACCATAAACCCTAAACCCGATACTTACAACCGTAAACCCTAAACCCTAAAAAACCCTAAACCCTAAACCTTAAACCCTAAACCCTAAACCCTAACCATAAACCCTAAACCCTAAAAGCATACACCCTAAAACCATAAACCCTAAACCCTATACCCTAAACCCTAAACCCCAAAACCTAAAACCCAAACCCTAAACCTAAACCTAAAGTAACTAAATAAATTAAAAAATAAACCTAAATTCTAAAACCTAGTAAACCTAATCCTAAACTTAAACCCAATGAATGGGTAGAACCTTGATAGAAGGAACATCACCGTAAACCATGCTCAGTCTAGATCTAGTAGTGGAGAAAAATGCAGAGGCAGCGGGTATCGCAATGGTGGTGGCAGATCTAGAGGTGGTGGTGGTCAGAGTAGTGGTGGTTATGCAGGTAGGAGGAGCAATGGACATTACATATGTGGTTGTGATGGCGAGAGAGATTGAGGATATGATGGTGGATCCCACTACTTAAGAGGCCTGGGTAGTTCTGATGGGAACTAGAGAAACTGAAGAATGGTCGATCCGATCTGTTGCTTATGGAATGGTGTCTTTATAGTAGAAATGGTTCTATTTATCTAAGGTTTTTGATTTGCTTTATGCATCCTCATTTTTGATCTATGTCATTGTGTGTGTCTTAGAAAATTTGGTGTGTTAATTGGTTTATGAAATGAAAAGAATAAATGTTTTATATGAATTTGTTCTCTATTAAAAAATAAACCAAAAGCCCTAAACCTTAAACCAAAATCTGAACCCTAAACCTAAAACCTAAACTTTAAATTAAAACCTGAACCATAAACCTAAAACCTAAACCCTAAACACTAAACCCTAAACCCTAAATAATAAAATAAAAATAGAATAAAACCTAAACCCTAAACTTATAACTAAATCCTAAATCCTAAACCCTAACAACCTAACCCTAAACTAAACCCTAAACCCATACCTTAAACCCTAAACCCTAAACCTTAAACCTAACTAAACCTTAACCTAAACCTAAACCCTAAAACTAAACCCACAAATCTTAAACCCAAACCTAAGCCCTAAAATCTTAAACCCTAAAGCTTAAACCCTAAACCCTAAAGCTAAACCCTAAATAACTACCTAGTTAAACTTAAACCCCAACCCTAAACAAACCTGAAACCCTAAGCTAACCCAAAACCTTAGACCCTAAACCCTAAAAACCCTAAACACTAAAGTCTAAATAGTAAACTCTAAACCCTAAACCCTAAACCCTAAACCCTAAAAATCTAAAAACCTAAACTTAAACTAAATAAAACCTTAAAATATAATTAATAAAAACTTAATCCTAAATAAAATAAAAAATAAAATAAAATAAAATCCTAAACTAAAACCTAAACCTAAACCGAAAAATAAAATAAAAACTTTAGTAAAATAAAACAAATAAAAACCTAAACTTGACTAAAAAATTAAAATAAACCTAAAAATAAAAACTTAAAGTAAAATCAAAATAAAATAAAACTAAAATAAAATAAATCAAAACTAAATAAAAACCTAAACCTAAAATGTAAAGCTAGAAATAAAAAATAAATAAAACTTGAACCCTAAACTAAAAAAAACCTAAACTTAAACTAAAATAAACTAAACTAAAATAAATAAAACGTAAACATAAACCTAAAATAAACTATAGCTAAACCTTAATCTAAACTAAATAAAATAAAATAAAATAAACTAAAAATAAACCTAAACCTAAACTAAAAAACAAAACGTAAAAATAAACCAAAAAGATAAACCAAAAACCTAAACCTAAAAAAAACTAATCCTAAAAAAAAATTAAAACATAAACCTAAAAAATAAAATAAAAATAAAACCAAATTGAGAAATAAACATAAACATAAACCTAAACCTAAAAAATATACTAAAATAAATATAAACTAAAATAAATAAACTAAACTAAATAAAAAGAAAAAATAAACCTAAATAAAAATTTTAAAAATATAATAAAAAAGAATTAATGTAAATCAAACTAAATAAACTAAATAAACTTTAACATCTGGTTTTTTTTTAAAAAAAACCCTAAACCCTAAACCCCAAACCTAAATACTAAACCATAAATACTAAACCTTAACCTAAACTCCTAAATACTAAACATAAATACTAACCTTAAAAAATCCTTAAACCCTAAACCCTAAATAAATAATAAAAAAGAAAAATAAACCCTAAGAAACCCTAAAACTAACCCTAAACCAAAACCCAAATCCCTGAACCCTAAACCCTATACTTTAAACCCTAAACACTAAAACTAACCCTAAACCTTAAACCCTAAACCCTAAACTGACTCCTTAAACTCCCACTGACCTAATGCCTAAAACCCTAAACCCTAAACCCTAACCTAAATCAGAAACCCAAAACCATGAACTAAAACCCTAAACCATAAAACCTACCATAAACCCTAAATCCTAAACCCTAAACCCTAAATCCTAAATCCTAAACCCTAAAAAAAAAAGCAAAAAACATAAACCTAAACTAAATAAAACCTAAATATATAATAAATAAAACCTAAACTTAAATTAAATAAAAAATAAAATGAAATAAAAACCTAAACTAAATCCTAAACCTTAACCTAAACCTAATCAAACAAATAAAATAAAATAAAAATAAAAATAAAATAAAAATAAAAATAAAATAAAATCCTATACTCAATAACAAAATAAACTTAAAAATAAAAAAACCTAAAGAAAATAAAAACTAAATGTAAAATAAAAATAAAATAAACCTAATATAAAATAAAATAAAAACTAAATAAAAATTTAAATCTAAAAAATAAACATAAAAACAAATAAAAAATAAAACCTAAACCCTAAACTAAAAAAAATTTTAAACCTCAAATAAAATAAATATTAACCTAAACAAAAATAAACTAAACTAAAATAAATAAAGCCTAAACCAAAACCTAAAATAAACTAAACCTGGACCCTAAACTAAATAAAATAAAACAAACTAAAAATAAACATAAACCTAAACTAATAAATAAAACCTAAAAATAAACTGAAAATAAAAACCTAAAACCTAAACCTAAAAAAAATTAAAAAAAAACCTGAACCTAAACCTAAAATAAAAAAATAAAACCTAAACCTAAAAATAACTTAAAAATAAAACTAAAATAAAAAATAAACATAAACCTAAACTTAAACTTAAAAAATAAACTAAAATAAGAAACATAAAATAAAAAAATAAACCTAAAATAAACAAACTAAATAAAATAAAGATAATAAAGAAATCTAAATAAAGAAACCAAACAAAATAAAATTAACTAAAATAAATAAAAAAATAAACTAAATAAACCTAAACCTACCATTTTACTTAATTAAAAAAAGTCATAAACCCAAAACCCTAAACTCTAAACCCTAAATCCTAAAATTATCCCTAAACCCTAAACCATAAACCCTAAAAAAACCCTAAATCTTAAATAAAAATAAAAAATAAACAAAATAAGAAAAACCCTAACCTAAACCCTAAATCCTAAAATTAACCCAAAACCCAAAACCCAAAACCCCAAAAATGTAAAAACCTAAACCTAAACTAAATAAAACCAAAAAATAAAATAAATTAAAAATATAAACCTAATAAAATAAAATAAAACCTAAATTAAAACCTAAACCTAAATATAAAAATAATAAAATAAATTAAAAAAAATAAATAAAATAAAATAAATAAAATCTAAACTAAACTAAAAAATAAATTAAACCAAAGAATAAAAACCAAAATAAAATAAAAACTAAATGTAAAATAAAAATAAAATAAACCTAAAATATAATAAAATAAAAAATAAATAAAATCCTAAACCTAAAAAATAATCCTAAAAAATAAATAAAAAATAAACCTAAACCCTAAACTAAAATAAATAAACATAAACCTAAACTAAAAAAACCTAAACTAAACCTAAAATACTAAAAATAAACCTAAACCTAAACTAAAATAAATAAAACATAAACTTAAAACTAAAATAGACTAAACCTAAATCCAAACCTAATCTAAATAAAATAAAGTAAATTAAAAATAAACCTAAACCTACACTAAAAAATAATAAACCTAAAAGAAAACCTAAATCCTAAACCAAAAAAATTAAATAAAAGCCTAAACCTAAACCTAAAAAATAAAAAGAACTAAACCTAAAAAATAAAATAAAAATAAAACTCAACTAAAAAAACCTAAACCTAAACCTAAACCTAACCTAAAAAAAACTAAAATAAAAAACTAAAATAAATAAACTAAACTAAATAAAAAATAAACCTAAATAAAATATAAAAATAAAATAAACTAAAATAAAGAAAAGATAAACTAAATAAACCTAAACCTACCTATTTACTTAATTTTAAAAAAAAACCCTAATCCCTAAATCCTAAATCTAAACTCTAAACCTTAAACTCTAAAAGTAACTTTAAACCCTAAACTCTATACCTACAACACTAAACCTACAACCCTAAACCCTAAACCCTAAACCCTAAATCATAAAACATAAAACCCTAAACCCTAAACCTCAATTGAGCTGATTTTTATGAAAGGTGATCTTAAATAAGTTAGTGAAGTGGTTGTGAAATATGAAGTTGGTGTTGTTGCCCGTGTTGGTCTTATTGCACCTATTGATGTTGTGGTTCCTCCAAGAAACATTGGTCTGGATCCTTCATAGACTTCTTTCTTCTAGGTTCTCAACATCCCAACTAAGATTAACAAGGGTACAATTAAAATTATCAACCCAATTGTGCAGATTAAAAAAGGCAATAAGGTGGGATCCTTAGAGGCTGGTCTGCTTATTAAGTTGGGCATTATGCCATTCTCTTATGGCCTTGTCGTTCAGTTTATGTTTGATGATGGTTTGATTTTTAGTTTTGTGGTGCTTGAACTCACTGAAGATGATCTCATCTAAAAGTTTTCTACAGTCCTTTCAATGTTCTCTTCTCTCTCACTGGCCCACTCTTATCCCTCCCTTGCTGTAGCATCCCACATGTTCATCAATGCTTACAAGAATGTCCTCACCATCATGATTGACACTAATTACATATACACATTGGCCGAGAAGTTTATGGAGTATTTGAAGGATCTTAGTAAATTTGTCTGCACTGATGCTTCTACGCTTGCTACTATTTCTCCAATGTGGAAGAGAAGAAGGAAGAGCCTACTCAAGAATCGATGATGATATGGGTTTCAACTTGTTTGACTAAGCTTTGTTGGCCTTTTATAAAATCAAATTTAATTGTTTCTAGAGTTAAATCATTTTGTGAAATAATACTTTTGAGAATTTTTGAATTGCACTTTATTTTATCATGTTTTATTAGTTGTTAGAGGATAATCACTTGTTTGACTTGGTAATTTCTTGTTTGTTATGAAATCATTTGAGCTTTTTTTAAAAAAAACCTTAAACCCTAAACCCTAAACCCTAAACCCTAACCCTAAACACTAAATCCTAAACACCAAATACTAAACCTAAACATAAAGTAACTAAATAAATTTAAAATAAATGTAAACCCTAAAACCTAATAAACCTAAACCCTAAGAATGGGTAGAACCTTGATGAAAAGAACATCACCATCAACTAGGCTCAGTCTAGATCTCGTTGGGGAGGCGAAGGTGGAGGCAGCATTTATCGTTGTGGTGGTGGTGGATCTGGAGGTGCTGGTGGATATGGAGGTAGTGGTCGAAGCAGTGCTAGTTATGTATGTGGGAGGAGTTACGGAGGTTACAGCCATGGTGGTGATGGAGGGAGAGATCGAGGATACGATGGTGGATCCGCCACTGAGGGTGGGGGATGGGAACTAGAAATCAAGACCTTATTAATCTGACATATGGAACTATGTCTTTACAGATGATTTTATATAGGTTTTGATTTTCTATCCATGCTCATTTTGATCTATGTCGTCTTATGTCTTAGAGAACTTGGTGTGTTACTTGGTTGATGAAATCGAAAAGAAGAAATGTTGAATCTGAATTTATTCTCCATCAATAAAAACCTAAAAACCCAAAACTCTAAACTAAAACTTAAATCCTAAACCTAAAACCTAAACCCTAAACCCTAAATCCTAAATCCTAAATAAAAATAAAAAATAAAAAAAAACCCTAACCCTAAACACTAAACCTAAACCCTAAACCTACAACCATAAAACCTAAACCTTAAACCCTAAAACCCTAAACCCCAAACCCTAAACCCTAAACCCTAAACACTAAATCCTAAAACCCTAAACCCTAAACCCTAAACCATAAAAACATAAAACCTAAACCTAAACTAAATAAAACCTAAAATAAAATAAATAAAACCTAAAGCTAAAAAAAAATAAAAAAAAATAAAATAAAATAAAAAACTAAACCTAAACTAAAAAATATAATAAAATAAAAAATAAAAAAATAAAATAAATAAGTAAAATTAAACTAAAAAAATAAAATAAACCTAATCATAAAACCAAAATAAAATAAAAACTAAACATATAATAAAAATAAAATAAACCTAAAATAAAATAAAATAAAATCTAAATAAAAACCTAAACCTAAAAAATAAACCTATAAATAAATAAAAAATAAAACCTAAACCCTAAACTAAAAAAACTAAACCTAACATAAAAATAAATTAAACCTAAACCTAAACTAAAATAAACTAAACTAAAATAAATAAAACCTAAACCTAAAAATAACTAAACCTAAACCTAAACCAAAACTAAATAAAATAAAATAAACTAAAAATAAACCTAAACCTAAACTAAAAAACAAAACTTAAAAATAAACCTAAAATAAACACCTAAAACATAAACTTAAATAAATAAAATAAAAACCTAAACCTAAACCTAAAATAAAAATAAAACCTAAAACTAAAAAAATAAAATAAAATAAACTCAACTAAAACCTAAACCTAAACCTAAAAAATAAAGTAAAATAATAACCCTAAACTAAAAATAAAACACCAAAAATAAATAAGCTAAATTAAATAAAAATAAAAATAAACCTAAATAAAAAAATATAAAATAAACTAAAAGAAATAAAAAATAAACTAAATAAACCTAAACCTGGTTTACTTAATTAAAAAAAACTAAACCCTAAACACTAAACCTAAAAATAAAAATAAAAAATAAAAATAAAAAAACCCTAAACCCTCAAATTTAAACCCTAAACCTAAACTACTAAACCCTAAACCCTAAACCCTAACCCTAAACCCTAAAACCCTAAACTATAAAACTCTAAACACTAAACCCTAAACCCTAAACCCTAAACCCTAAAACCTTAACCCTAAAAACCTAAAATCCTAAACCTAACCTAAATAAAACCTAAATATAAAATAAATAAATAAAACCTAAACCTAAATAAAATCAAAAAAAATTAAAACCTAAATTAAAACCTAAACCTTAATAAAATAAAATAAATAAAATAAAAAATAAAAAATAAAATAAACCAAAGAATAAAACCTAAACGAAATAAAAAACTAAATGTAAAATAAAAAAAATAAAATAAACCTAAATTAATATAAAATAAAACTAAATAAAACCTAAACCAAAAAAAATAAACCTAAAAATAAATAATAAATAAAACCAAAACCTAAACTAAAAATAAAAATAAACCTAAAAAAATAAAGAAAATAAAATAAATTGAAACCTAAACTAAAATAAACTAAACTAAAATAAATAAAACCTAAACCTAAACCTAAACCTAATCCTAAATGAAATAAAATAAAATAAATAAAACCTAATCCTAAACCTAAAATAAACTAAACCTAAACCTCAACCTAAACGAAATAACATAAAATAAACTAAAAATAAACCTAAACCTAAACTAAAAAATAAAACCTAAAAATAAACCTAAAATAAAAAAACTAAAACCTAAACACAAAAAAAGAAAATAAAAACCTAAACCTAAACCTAAAAAAAAAAATAAAGCACAAACCTAAAAATAAAATAAAAATAAAACTCAAATAAAATAATAAACCTAAACCTAAACCTAAGCCTAAAAAATAAAGTAAAATAAAAATAAATAAATTACACTAAATAAAAATAATAAATAAACCTAAGTAAAAATAAAATATAAAATAAACTAAAATAAATAAAAAATAAACTAAATAAACCTAAACCTATCAGTTTGCTTAACTTAAAAAAAAATCTAAACCCTAAAACCTAAGCCCTAAACCCTAAACCCTAAACCTACAACACTAAACTCACAACCCAAAACCTTAAACCCTAAACCCTAAACCCTAAAATAAACCTAAACCCTAAACCTTAAACCCTAAACTTTAAACCCTAAACCCTAAACCCTAAAAAAAGCATAAACCTAAAAGCCTAAACCCTAAACCCTAAACCTCTTTGAGCTAATTTTATGAAAGGTGATCTTAAAGAAGTCGAAGAGGTTATGAAATACAAAGTTGGTTTGCACATGTTGGTCTTGTTGCACCTATTGATGTTGTGTTCCTCCAGCAACACCGTCCGATCCTTCACAAACATCTTTCTTCTAGGTTCTCAACATCCCAAAGATAAAAAAGGTACTATTGAAATTATCACCTGAGCTATTTAAAAAAGGCACAAGTGGGGTCCTTAAAGGATGCTCTCCTCACTAAGCTTGGGATTAGGCCATTCTCTTATGGCCTTGTTGTCCTTGTATAATGATGGTTTTGTTCAGAGGTGCTTGACCACACTGAAGATGATCTCATCGAGAAGTTTTCAATAGGACTTTCAATGATCACTTCTCTCTCTCTAGCCCTCTCTTATCCCACCCTTGCGGCAGCGCCCCACATGTTCATCAATGCTTATAAGAATGTCCTCGCCATTGTGATTTCCACTGATTACACATACCCATAGGCCAAGAAGGTTAAGGAGTATTTGAAAGATCCTAGTAAATTTGATGTGTTGTTGCACCTAATGCTACTCCTACCGGTCATCCCGCCACTGTGGAAGAGAAGAAGGAAGAGCCAGCTGAGAAATCTAATGATGATATGGATTTCAACTTGTTCGACAAACCTTTTTTGGCCTTCTGTAAAATAAAATTTAATTCTCATTGGGATTTAAATCATTTTGTGAAATACTATTTTTATACATTTTTGAATTGCATTTTATTTTATCCTATTTTATTAGTTATTAAAGGATAATGTCTTGGTAAATTTGGTAATTTCTTGTTTGTAATGGAATCATTTCAGTTAAAAAAAAGCCCTAAACCCCTTACCCTAAACCTAAACCTAAAATAATAAAATAAATTAAAAATAAACATAAATCCTAAAACCTAATAAACCTAAACCCTAAGAATGTAACCTCTGGGGAACATCACAATTAACAGGCTCATCTAGATCTACCTGGAAGGGAGACAGAGGCGGTTATCATAATAATGGTGGGGATCCGAGGTGTTGGTGGATATGAAGGTGGTGGTGGAGCAGGTGGTTATGGAGGTGGGAGGAGCTAAGGTTACATCCGTGCGATGGAGGAAGAAATTGGGATATGATGGTGGATCCTACTCGAGATCATGGTGATTCGATGGGAACTAGAGAAACTAAAGAATCCAATCCAATCGCTACTTATGGAACTATGTATTTACATTAGAGATGGTTCTAGTTATCTAAGGTTTTTGATTTGCTCTATGTGTGTTCATTTTTATCTATGTCATTGTCTTAAAAAACTTAGTGTAACTTGGTTGATGAAATTGGAAAGAAGAAATGTTGAATCAAAATTCTCTCTAAAACCAAAACCCTAAACTAAAACTTGAACCCAAAACCTAAATCCTAAACCCTAAACCCTAAGCCCTAAACCCTAAAACTAACCCTAAACCCTAAACCTACAACCCAAAACCCTAAAGCCTAAATCCTAAAATCCTAAACCCCAAACAGAAAACCCAAAATCCAAAACCCTAAACCCTAAACCCTAAACCCTAAACCCTAAAGCCTAAAAACCCAAAACCCTAAAGCTTAATCACTAAATCCTAAACCCTTAACCCTAACTCTAATCCCTAAACCCTAAAACCCTAAACCCTAAAATTCCAAACCCTAAACCCTAAACCTTAAACCCTAAGAACCATAAAACCTAAACCTAAATTAAATAAACCATAAAATAAAATAAATAAAAAACTTAAACATAAATAAATTAAAAAATAAAATAAAATAAAAAATATAAACCCAAAATAAAATAAAACCTAAACTAAACTAAAGTAAAATAAACCTAAAATAAAAAAACCAAAATAAACTAAAAACTAAACATAAAATAAAAATAAAATAAACACAAAATAAAATAAAATAAAAACTAAATAAAAACCTAAACCTAAAAAATAAACTTAAAAATAATTTAAAAATTAAACATAAATAATGAACTAAAAAAATAAATTAAACCTAAAGAAAACAAAAGTTTAAACAAAATAAAATAAACCTAAACCTAAACTAAAATAAAATAAATGAAAATAAATAAAATGTAAACCTAAACCAATAAATAAACTAAACATAAACTAAATAAAATATTATAAACTAAAAATAAACATAAGCCTAAACTAAAAAATAAAACCTAAAAATAAATCTAAAATAAAACCTAAACCTAAACCTAAAAATAAATTAAAAAACCTAAACCTAAACCAAAAAATAAAGTAAACCTAAACCTAAAAAATAAAATAAAATAAAACATAACTAAAAAATAAACTTAAACTTAAACCTAAAAAATAAACTAAAATAAAATCCTAAACTAAAATAAATAAACCAAATTAAAATAATAAAGAAACCTAAAAAATTAACTAAAATAAATAAGAAATAAACTAAGTAAACTTAAGCTTAAACCACGAAGTTTTAATTAAAAAATAAACCTTAAACCTTAAATCCTAAACCTTAAACTATAAATCCTAAAACTAACCCTAATCCCTAAACCCTAAACCTTAAACCTTAAACCTACAACACTAAAGCTACAACCCTAAACCCTAAACCCTAAGCCCTAAAAAACCATAAACCCTAAACCCTAAACCCTAAACCCTAAAACCCTAAACCCAAAACTCAAAACCCAAAACCCTAACCCTAAACCCTAAACCATAAACCCCAAACCCTAAACATAAACTTAAAGTATCTAAATAAATTATAAAAATAAACCTAAACCTAATCCCTAAGAATGGGGAAAACCTTGATGGCAGGAACATCACCGTCAACCAGGCTTATTCTAGATTTGGGAGGCTAAGGTAGACATTATCGTAGTGGTGGTGAGGGATCTAAGGTGAAAGCAATGGTGGTTATGGAGGTAGAGCTACGAGGTTACTCATGGTGGTGGGAGGGAGAGAGGGATATGATGGTGGATCGCCACCGAGAGGCCGGGGTGGATGGAACCGGAGAAACAACACAAACCCGCTACTTATGGAACTATGTTCATACATTAGAGATGGTTCTAGTTATCTAAGATTTTATTTGCTCTATGGGTGCTCATTTTTGTCATGTCATTTCTAGAACTTGGTGTTACTTGGTTGATGAAATAGAAATGAAGAAATGTTGAAATATATCTTAAAAAAAGAAAACCAAAACCTAAACCCTAAGCTAAAACCTAACCCTAAACCTAAATCACATCATAAACCCTAAACCCTAAAAAAAAAAAAAATAAAAATAACTCAACCCTAAACTCTAAAACCCTAAACCCTAAACTCCTAAAGCCTAATCCCTAAACCTAAACCCTAAACCTAAACACTAAACCCAAAAAAATCCTAAATCCTAAACCTTAAATACTAAACCCTAAACCTAAAATAACCCTAATCCGTAAACCCTAAACCTTAAACCCTAAAAACCTAAACCTAAACTAAATAAAGCTAAAAAATAAAATAAATAAATAAACCTAAAAAAATAAAATAAAATAAAAACCTAAACTAAAACTTAAACCTAAACCTTAAAATAAAATAAACTTAAAAATAAAAATAAATAAAATAAAATAAAACCTAAATTAAACTAAAAATAAAATAAACTTAAGAATAAAACATAAATAAAATAAAAGTAAAATATAAAATAAAAAATAATTCCAAAATAAAATTATATTAAATTAAATAAAAACCTAATCCTAAAAATAAATAAAATATAAAACCTAAACCCTGACCTAAAAAAACTAAACCTAAAATAAAAATAAAATATACAAATCAAAATAAAGCTAAACATAAACTAAAATAAACTAAATTGAAATAAATAAAACCTAAACCTAAAATAAACTAAACCTAAACCTAAACCAAAACTACATAAAATAAAATAAACTAAAAAGAGAACCTAAACCTAAACTAAAACCTAAAATAAACCTAAAATAAATACCAAAACCTAAACATGAAAATAAAATAAAAAACCTAAACCTAACTTAAAAAGAAAAATAAAACCTAAACCTCAAAAAAATAAAATAAAATTAAAACTCAACTAAAAAAACCATAAACCTATACCTAAACATAAAAAATAAACTAAAATAAAAACCCTAAACCAAAAATAAATAAACTAAACTAAATAAAAATAAAATAAACCTTAATAAAAATGAAAAATAAATTAAATTAAAAAACCTAAACCAACTAGTTTACTTAATTTAAAAAAATAAGAAAAAAATCTTAAACCCTAAACCCTAAATAATAAAACTAACCCTAAACCCTAAATCTACAGTACTAAATCTACAACCCTAAACCCTAAACCTTGAACCTTAAACCCTAAACCCTAAACTAAACTTGAACTATAAACCATAAAAACCCTAAATCCTATAGCCTAAATGCTAAACCCTAAACCCTAAACCCTAAACCCTAACCTAAATGCTAAACCCTAAAATAATAAATCCTAAACCATAAACCCTAAACCCTAAAAACATAAAAAAATTAAACCTAAACTAAATAAAATTGAAAAATAAAATTAATCAAAAAACCAAAACCTAAATAAAATAAAAACCTAAATTGAAATGTAAATGTAAACATAAAAATAAAAAATAAAATAAAAAAATAAAATAAATTATAGAAAATAAATAAAACCTAAACTAAACTAAAAAATAAAATAACCTAAGAATAATAATAAATAAAACTAAAAATATAAAAAAAAATAAAATAAAACTAAATAAAATCCTAAACTTAAAAATTAAACCTACAAATAAATAAAAATAAAACCAAACCCTAAACTAAAAAACTAAACCAAAATAAAATTAAAATAAACAAAATAAAATAAACTTAAATATAAACTAAAATAAACTAACCTAAAATAATTAAAACCTAAACCTAAACCAAAAAATAAACTAAACCTATTAACTAAATAAATAAAGGAAACCAAAAATAAACTTAAACCTAAACTAAAAATAATAAACCTAAAATAAACCTAAAATCTAAACCTAAAAATAAAATAAAAACCTAAAACTAAACTTTAAAATAAAAAATAAAACCTAAACCTAAAATATAAAATAAAATAAACTCAACTAAAAATAAACCTAAACCTAATCCTAAACCTAAACCTAAAAAAATAAACTAAAATAAAAACCCTAATCTAAAAATAAATAAACCTAAAATAAGTAAACTAAAATAAATAAAAAAACCTAAATAAAAATAAAAAGAATAAAATAAACAAAATAAACCTAAACCTATTGGTTTACTTAATTTAAAATAAATAAAAAATCCTAAACTCTAAACCATAAAACCTAAACCCTAAATAATAAAACTAACATTAAACCCTAAACCCTAAATCTACAATACTAAATCTACAACCCTAAACCCTAAACCCTAAAAAACCTTAAACCCTAAACTTTAAACCTTAAACCCTAAACACTAAACCCTAAACCCCAAAAGCATGAACACTAAAACCGTAAACCCTAAACCCAAGTTGATCTAATTTTTATGAAAGCTGATCTTGAAGAAGTCAGCAACGAGGTTGTGAAATACAAACCTGGTGCTCTTTAATGATTTGTCTTATCGATATTGTAGTTCCTATAGGAACACCGGGGATCTTAATGACTTCTTATTCCAAGATCTCAACATCCCAACTAAGATCAATAAAGGTTCTATTAAAATTATCACCCTAGTTGAGGTGATTAAAGAAGGCGATCAGGTGGCATCCTCATAGCCCACTCTCCTTACTAAGCTTGGGATTAGGCCATCCTCTTATGGCATTGTCATCCTGTCTATGTATGATGATGGTTCGATGTTAAGTCCTGAGGTGCTTGACCTCACTGAAGATGATCTAATCAAAAAGTTTTCGACAGGCCTTTTGAAAGATCACTTCTCTCTCACTAGAACTCTCTTATCCCACCCTTACTGCAACACCCCACATGTTCATCAATGCTTACAAGAATGTTCTCACTATTATAATTGCCACTAATTACACATGCCTGCAGGCCGAGAAGGTTAAGGAGTATTTGAAAGATCCTAGTAATTTTGATGTGGTCGCTACATGATGCTTCTCTACTCCGCTAAAGTCTAACTTAGTGGAAGAGAAGAAGGAAGAGCATACCGAGAATCGATGATGATATGGGTTTTAGCTTATTCGACTAAGCTTTGTTGGTCTTTTATAAAATCAAATTTTATTATCTCTGGGAGTTTAATCAATTTATGAAATATTATTTTTGTTAATTTTTGAATTGCATTTTAGTTTTTCCTATTCTATTAGTTATTTGAGGATAATGTCTTATTTGATTTAGTAATTTCTTATTTTTCATGGAATCATTTGAGTTTAAAATAAAATAAACTAAAAACCTTACAGCCTAATCCCCAAACTCTAAACCTAAACCTAAAGTAACTAAATAATTTAAAAAATAAACCTAAACCCCTAATAAACCAAAACCTCAATCAAAACCCTAAGAATGGGAAAAACCTTGATGGCAGGAACATCACTATCAAGCAGGCTTAGTCTAGATCTAGTGATTGAGGCAAAGGAGAAGGTGGCAGTTATCGTAGTGGTTGTGAGGGATCTGAAGGTGCTGGTGGATATGGAGGTGCTTGTCGGAGAAGTGGTGGTTATGGAGGGAGGAGTGAGCTTCTAAACCTGGTGGTGAGGGAGATGGGATATGATGGTGGATCCCACTACACGAGAGGTTCTGATGGGAACAAGAGAAACTAAAAAATGGTCGATCTAATGCTGTTTATGAACTGCTTCTATAGTAAACAGTTCAAATTTTCTAAAGTTTTTGATTTTCTTAATGCATGCTCAATTTTTATCTATGTCACCCCTTATGTCTTAGAAAACATGGTGTGTTACTTGATTGATGAAATCGAAAAGAAGAAATGTTGAATCTGATTTTATTCTCTAATAAATAAACCAAAAATCCTAAACCCTAAATAAAAACTTGAACCTTAAACTTAAAACCTAAACCCTAAACCCTAAACCCTAAAAGAAAAATAAATAAAAAAATTAAAATAATTAAAAAAAACTAACCCTAAACTCTAAACCAACAACCCTAACCCTAAACCCTAAACCCTTAAACCCTAAAACCCAAACCCAAAACCCAAAACCCTTAATGCCAAAAGTAGAACCTAAACCCTAAACCCCGATTGAGCAGATTTTTATGTAAGGTGATCTTAAAGAAGTTAGCAAAGAGGTTGCAAAAAACAAAGTTGGTGCTCAGGTTGGTCTTGTTGCATTGATGTTGTGGTTCCTCAGAAATTGGTATGGATCCTTCATGACTTCTTTCTTCTAGGATCTCAACATCCCAACCAAGATGATGAACAAGGGTACTATTGAATTATCCCTATGAGTGATTAGAAAGGCAAAGGTGGGATCCTTAGAGGATACTCTCCTTAAGCTTGGGATTAGGCCATTCTTTATGGCCTTGTCATCCGCCTATGTATGATGATGGTTCGGTTTGAGTCTAGTGTTGACCTCACCATGATGATATCAAAAAGTTTTCAAAGATGCCTTTCAAGGATCACTTTTCTCTCACTAGCCCTCTCTTATCCAATTACTATAGTACATGTTCATCAACCCTTACAAGAATGTCCTCTCCATCATGATTGCCAATGATTACACATACGGAGAAGGTTAAGAGATATTTGAAGGTCCTAGTAATTTAATGTGGTTTGTTTGCTACTCTACAGCTTCTCAAATAAAGAGAAGAAAGAGAAGAGCCTAGAGAATGATCATGATATGGGTTTTAGCTTGTTCAACTAAGCGTTGTTAGCCTTCTATAAAATAAAATTTTATTGTCTCTAGGAGTTAAATCATTTTGTGAAATATGTTTTTTATTAATTTTTATTTGAATTTTATTTTATCCTATTTTATTTATTGTTATAGGATAATGTCTTGTTTGATTTAGTAATTTCTTATTTGTTATGGAATCATTTGAGCTAAAAATAAAATAAAATAAAAGCTAAACCTTAACTATAAACCCAAACCCTAAACCTAAAACTAAAGTAACTAAATAAATTAATAAATAAACCTAAACCCTAAAAAACTTATAAACCTAAACCTTAAAATAAAACCTAATAAACCTAAACCCTAAGAATGCGAACCATGATAGTAGAACATATTTTTAAACTTTGGCCAAGTTTTAAAATATACTTGTTGATTTTGAGGGAGGTAGTAAGTCGCATCTTCATTAATGACCTCATGAACTATAAATGGCTTGAGATCTCCTTTGACACAATAGAAGATCCCACCTCTCACGAACTTCATATATTGATGTAGAGAGTATGGAACTATATTTTCCTCAAGTATCCATGGTCTCCCAAGCAAAGCATTGAAAGATTTATTTGAGTCTAAATGTGAAACTTGGCTTTGGTCTTCCAATCATCTGGGCAACACTATGGAGCCCAAGGCCCCAAGGACCTCACTTTTGGAGTGTGAATTCAATATTTCCATCTTAGACTAATTCAAAACCATTAATGAATTAACCATTAATTAAGTGGAGATTAAGGAGAGAAAAAGGAGGTTTAGGGAATAGCTTAGGGGAAATGCCCCAAAAATATTCCATAATCCTCCTACTTACTATCTGACCTTAATCAACCCTAATCATCAATTAAAATCACTAATTATAGCTTAATTATCCTTAATTACATAAGGAGGGTAATTATGAAATCCATATTCAATTCTTCTAATCAAGCCTTCAACAAATCCTAAGAAAATTAGGTGAGATAGAAGTCAACCCATGAAACATACCCAAGAAATTTGGGAGTAATAAGAGGTTTAATTAAAAAGTAATTAGCAAAATGAAGTTTCTAACAAAACCCAAAATTAAAGAAAATCATAATTCACAACACATTGAAATTAATTTTAAAATATTCTAGGCTGAATTATCTTTCCATAGAATTTATTTCATAAGTTTCTAAATTTTTTAGAGGGAGTTATGAATTTTGGAAGATTCTTAGGTTAATTAAAATTAATTAAAATATTTTTAACTAATCCTATAACTCACGATGCACCGTGTGGCGGTGGTGGTCAGCGCACTTTACACGTGTCGTACCATAAGGGATTTACTTATACATCAAATTCAAAATGGTCGCTGGAGGCAGATGCGGTTTGATCTCGGTCGTCCGATCAAAGGTTGGATGGCCAGAGATCTCCCTACAGTTTTAAAATGGATATCTAAATGTGGGGAATTATTTTGTCCGTCCATCCAAAACATGTGGATGGATGGCTGAGATCTCCCAAGTTCTTTCCCTTGATCAACAGAGACCGTCCATGATCAAGGGAGGATCCAAGCTTGATCATGCTCAAATTCAAACCAAACTCAACCCACACCATCTAAAGCTAAAGAGCGGCACATCCAACAGTCAAAAATACATGGGATTAAAATTTCTTTCACAAAGCTCCACACCACATTGAGTTTAATGGTAAAAAATCCCATACCTCACCGGAGGTGATCACTGGTGCTCGATTCCCTTGGGAAGCTTCGTCTGGTTGAGACAAAGTTGTGTTGAGAGTATGAGCACTTGAGGTTGAGTGGATTGGTATATGGACCACCTCCTCATTAGCTAGCTTGCAGCCTTGAACCAATTCAACTCTTACTTGCAGTGGGAACTCCAAAGAAAGCTTGGGTGCACTCGACTTAGCTCCTTGATGAAGTATACAAGAGAAATTGGATGGAAATTGAGTGAAGAGGAAGTTGGCTCTTCAATAGACCTCCCCTATTTTCAAACTTTAAAAATTGAAAAATGGAGTTTTTAAATCTTCTCTAAGAAGTTTGGGATACTCTCTAAGGCTTGCTCTGAGTTCCTTAGCTTCAATCGATAGAGGGGAAGTTAGAATTGAAATGAATTATGGGAAGTATATCTCCCCCTTGAAGGATCAGATAACTGTCCACCCACTTGCCATTTTGATCTATTTGAACATATTGGGGAGTTTTCTTTGTCTATTTTGAGTGTGCACATGGTCGGTTTAAGCCAATTAGTAGATTTCCAACCTCCCATGTGCTTGATTTTGAGTGGGAGAGGTAGTTCGAATTTTGAATTTTGACCCATGGGGTTGTGTTTGGTCTAGGGACCAATTTGACTGACCCAAACTTATTGGGTTGGGTGCACCACTCTCCATTAGGACCCCTTGAGCTTTTAGGAGAGCCTCAAGTGAATGTGAAGAGGGTATGACCAAATTACCCATGGATTAAGCAAAAATTTGTTCTATGGCCTAGGGGTAAGATGGTTATTTTGCTGATTTTTCACTTTGGATATGTTGGGTATGTGGAGAAATTAGGTTTTCCCAAGTTTCATAAGATTTGGAATTCATTTGATAGTGTTTGTCTCATGTTGACCCATTTAGCTCAGAATGGGTCAACTTCAAGTTGATCAAAATTGGATCAAACCAAGGGTCAAGTTCATATTACCATTTGAAATGTTTTGGTGGCTTTGGTTTGATTTAATTTGATATATATTTAGTTTTGGCTCATATGACTTCATTTAGGTCAAATGGGTCAAGTTGACCTATTTGACCCATTTAACCTATTTGAGCTAGGTCAAGGGTAGGTTTAGGTTAGGTTAGTCATATGGAGTGGATTGGTATCTTTGTTTCCAATCATTAACCTCAAATTTGGCTCAACATGACCCCTTTAGTCAAGTTAGGTCTAAGGTCAATTGGGCTAGGTCTAGTTGGCCAATTGAGGCTTTGGTTAAGTTCAACAAGTTATTTGGAATGAACTTGACCCATTATTTTGGATCATTTTGGCTTAGATCAAGTTTTGACACATTTTGACCCTTTAGGTCAAAAACTTGGGTCAAGTGGGCCAATTGGGCTAGGTTAGGCTCAAGTGTTGGTCAAGTTCAACATAGGTCATGAGTGAACTTAGATCAATGGTTTCAATCAATTTGGCCTATGATGGAATTTGGCTATGTTAGGTTTCATTTTGGGCTAAGTGTTGACTTGGTCAACCCTAAGGTTTGACTTGGTTTGACCCAATTTGATTGATTGATCATCCCATGATGAGAGATAAATATGAGTTTGGTTCAATCCAATTTGGTTAGGATTAAAATTTAGCTCAAAAGGGTACTTTAGGTCACTTTGGGTCAAGTGAGCCTAAGTGGGTCAAATGGCTTGGTCAAAGCTTGATTTGAGCTTGATTGATCTTGTATATGGACTTATGATTGAAATATAAATCTATTTACAAGTGATTTGAAGTCAAATGGGTTTTGATCTATTTGATAATTTCATATTCAAAGGAAGAATATGAAAGGGTTTTGGATTTGATTTTTGACTTAGGTTTTGATAGAGTGATTGAAGTTTGGATTTATATATGAGTTCATGATTGTATGGTTGATTGAATCATGAGAGAAAATCAAGAGTTTGGCTTGATTTGAAATTGATTTGGCTAAGTAAAAGATTTTGACTTGAAAGGCTTAGATTGGATTTTGAGTTGATTTGAGTTTGATTTTTGGAATAGGTTTTGATTGTTTGAATTTATATTTCATTTATATATGTGAATATAAATTAGAATATAAATTGATCATGAGAAAATTTCAAGGATTTGAAGTGGTTTAATCATGATTTAGCAAGTCCATTAAGAATGTTTTAAGGGACTTAAGAAAATTTTGGAGTTTAAAGTTTGAATTTTGAATTTGGTTTGATTGATTTATATTTATATTTCATTTATATATGTGAATATAAATGAGAATATAAAGAATTATGTGAAAATCCCATGACTTTGAGATGGTTTAATTTATTTAAGTCCATTAATGGAAAATTAAGGACTTAAGGAAATTTTAAATTGAGATTTTAATTTGAGGGTTTGATTTGATTAATTTATATTCATATTTAATTTATATATGTGAATATAAATGAGAATATAAATGATTTTTGAGAAAATCTCATGAGTTTGAATTGATTTGATCAAGGTTTAGGCTAAGTCCATTAATGGAAAATTAAGGGACTTAAGAAAATTTCATGAATTGATTTGGAATTTTGAGTTTAGTTTGATTGATTTAAATTTATATTTCATTTATATATGTAAATATAAATGAGAATATAAATGAATTATGAGAAAATCTCAAAGATTTGATTAGTTTTGATCATGATTTTGGTTAAGTCCTTATAGGAAGATTAAGGACTTAGGCAAAATTTGACTTAGAATTTTGATGAATTTTGATCATGGGTTTCAATCATAGATTTCAATCATGGATTTATTTGAGTTTGGAGAAATCAAATAGAATTGATTTGGAGTTTGACTTGAAAGAAGGAATGTGAGGAATGGTTTAAGCTAAGGGAAGTTTTCAACACCCCAAGGCATGACCTATTCCTATGGCTAATTTTTCTAAGTCTCTGTAGGGTTAGGTTGAGTGTCCACCTAATCACTAGATGTGTCTTAAGACTAAGGAACTCTTAAGATTTAAGAGGAGTCATATGTCTATGATGGAGGGGTTGAGAGCTCATCCTAAAAATGAGGTCAACAAAGGGTGCCCAATAGGTGTGACAACAAGGAACATTGGTATTGTGTTGATCAAATGATCAACAACAGAGATATCACAAGCACAAAAAAAACAATCTATCCTTAGCCCAAGGAAAAGAAAGAATTCAAAGCTTAGTGCAATGTGGCTCTACTTATGTCCAAGACATAAGTGATAGGGAAGAATCCACTAAGGGATAGACTGTGAACCTTCCACTAAAGAAGCAGGTTCAAGTCATCCACAAGGGGATGAAAGGTTTGATTTGATTTGAATCTTACTAAGGAGAAAAAGATTTAATTTATTCCACTAGAGAAGAGGGTTGAATTTCCTTTGAATTTTTGTTAGGTTTAGATTTTGAATGAACCCTGTTGGTTTGAAATAGACTGCACTAAGTACAAGCCATGGAGGCTAAGACCTAACTCAGATTTACCAATCCAAAGGGGTAGTCTACTAAACACATAGTAGGACTAGCCAACCAAAGGGATGCCTTTCGATATGTAGCAGTTGTACTAGGAAGAAAGCATAGTAGACTTATATCCTCCAAAGTAGAGACAAGTTGCTGGGGTATTCTATTGGCAAGACAACAGATTGAACCCGACCTAGGGCTGACTATTAAGTAAATGTCACTATGGGACTTAAATCAGCTCGAAGATAGTCAAAATTAATTTTATTTTTAGATTTGTTTGTTTTGATTATGATGGATCCCATGGGTTTGCGATGAACTGCACTAAGAAGGGGCCATGGAAGCCTAGACCAACTTAGATTTATCAATTCAAAGGGAGTAGTTTACCAACCATAAGGTAGAACTATCCAACAAAGGGGAAATCCATTTTGGTATACAATGGGCAAGTCTTAAGAAGAAAGCATGGGGACTCACATCTTCTAGAAAAAAGGAACCTTTAGGGTGATTGGTTGCTTTGGGCAAGAAATCAAACCCGACCTAGGGTGACTATTGAGTGAATGCCACTAGTGGACTTAAATCAGCTCAAAGATAGTCAAAATCAATTTTTATTTTTATTTTTTTTTGTGGATTACATTGGTTTGTGATGGATCATACTAAGAAGGTGCTTATAGAAGCTTAGACCTATCTCAGATTTACTGAACCAAAGGGAGTAGCTTCTTGGCCGATGGGAGAACTATCCGACCATAAGGGTGTCTTTCAGTTTGCAAAGATTAATTGAAGGGAAGAAAGCTCGAGGACTCACATCTTCCACTAGAAAAGATAACTGGGGTGATTGGTTGCTTTGGACAATAAATCAAACATGACATTGGATTTCTCGTAGGTTTGCAACAATCATGCTAGAAAGAATGTGTCATAGTATTAAATCTTCCAAAGCAGAATAACTACCGGGGTAGCCTGCTTGTGGAAAAATAGATTGAACCCAACCTAAGGGTGACTATTGAATGAGTATCTACCCGAGGATTTTTCTCAACTCAGGTTGTCAGGAAATTCCTATAGGGAGTTTTGCTGACACTGCCCTAAAGATAGGATGCCAACTTGGGAGAAGGGGCCCTTTGGAGGCTTGAATTCCTAATCCACAAGCTAATTAATTTTGTTTGTTCTATTTATTTTAGTTTGTTTATTTTAACGAGGACCCTGTTAGTTTGCGAGGGATCAAACTAAGAAGGAGTTTATATTAGCCTTGACCTATCTCAGATATACTGAACTAAGGAAAAATCTACGCATCCGCTAAAAAAAATTTTCAACCACATGGGTGGCTACTATAAAAGGGGAACTATCTAAACCAAAAGTAACCCAAGTAGTGTCTAAATGGAGTTGCAAAGGACATGTTCCAAATAGAGTGCCTACTGGGGATTGGGCCTATAGAGGCTTAATCCAACACGCTGGAGAAGATGACATAGCTAGTCATATATCCAATAGGTATTCAGTGTGCAACTCAAGGAGAAAGCATAGGGACTCATATCTGCCAAGAGTGGTGTACTCACCAGGTGAGTCGTTGTCAGCATAGTGAATGTCAACCAACCTAAGGTTCCTGTCAGTTTGCAACAATCAACCATGGAATATAGCTCAGGGACTCACATCCTTTTATAGAGAAATTGACTGTTGGGATAGTTTATCTTTGACTCGACAGGTACTATCCGACCTAGGGAGATTACTGAGTGAATGCCACTAGGGGACTTGTATTAACTCAAACGTAATTAAGAGGAAAGGAGAATCTAGGGGACTTATCCTAAATCACAAATATACTTGACCTAGTTAGAGCATGATGGCTAGATCAAGAAGAAGGCACGGGGACCCACATCTTCTTAAATGAAGTCAATCATGAGGTAGCTTACTGGATGTGCAGGGAAGACTACCATACTAATAAGGTGCTCATTGGTTTGCAATGATCAAGTTAGGAAGAAAGCATGGGGACTCACATCCTCCAAAAAATGACCACTGGGGTGACATACTAGCGAGGTATCAAGTAGACCTAACCTAGAGCAGCTAATGAGTGAGTGCCACATGGGGCTTCTCTCATATCAAAATAGCTAGAGATAAAATATTTGTGTTTGTTGTATGCATGTCTTAAAAGGAATAGGATGCCTTTGGGGGACTCTTACACAACCTTAAACACACTAGGGGTTTGGGTGAAATGATGCCACAGATAGAAAAAAGGATTCCCATTAAGAAAGGATGTCGCTTGGGTTCTCTCACACCTAACTTAGTTGTGTTAATCAAAATAGGATGCCTCTCGAGTTCTCTTACACCTATTCTAATAGTGTTGAGAAATTATGTTTGTGTTGTGAAAGAGGGATAGGATGTCACTGGGGGACTCTTACACCTACCCTAAACATGTCACGCAGATTCGTAAGACAAGCAAACAACACATCGAAAAGAAGAGAATATTTGATGAATGGAATCAAAAGTTTTTTGTTCTTTTTATTAATGATTGTTTTCAAACATGATTTATTTCATGGGTAATATTTCATTAGATAGAGCCCATTAATTGGAAGCATTGGGTGTTCCCCTTTACAATCAATAAGCTAATAAGATCCTCCTTGGTAGGCCTTCTCTATGACATAGGGGCCTTCCCAACTAGGTTCAAACTTGCCTCCCATATTTTAACAGGCAACAATTAGTCTCCTTAGGATTAACACAAGTTCTCCTACTTGAAAAGACCTAGGGCAGACTAGCTTGTTATGAGCTTGAATCATTTTGGCCTTGTACAACTCGAGGTTCTGGCATGCCCGTAGGCGACTCTCCTCCAAACCTTTGAGCTCTTCTACCCACAACTTTGCATTCTACTCTGTAGTGATCTTGTTACCCAATGTTATCCTTAGTGATGAGATTTAAACTTCTAAAAAAGGAACAGCTTCAGACACATACACTAAGGAAAATGGGGTAAACTGAGTTGGGGTTTGGTATATGGTGCGGTAGGCCCACAAGGCTTTATCTAACTGCTCATTCTACTATCATTTTCTATCATCAAATAGTCTTCTTCAGTATCTGGATGAGAGTTTTGTTGAATGCTTCTGCTAAGCCATTAGCTTTAGAGTAGTAGATGGTGGAATATCTCCAATCTATATCGTGTCTTCTGGCAAAGTTGTTGATCTTCATGCTTTTGAATGCGCATTATTATCGATATAATTCATTGAGGCACACCAAACATATATGATGTGGTTCTGAAAAATTAAAAGCACATGGTGAGTTGTGACCTCTTAGTGGGATGGCTCTACCCACTTGGTAGTTGGTGGCCTAAGATGAATCGATTCCCCTTGGAAGAAGGAGGATTGATTGGACCACAATGTCGTACCCAACACTCAAATGGCCATGAGGCCAAGGTAGGTGTAGAATGTTGGGTGGTGGTGGAGGACCACACATACCGACACGATGGCATCTCCTAGCTACATCCATGCTATGATCATCAAGACTAGTATCCTAGTCTCTTAATCTTCATCTTCATCTTTGGACTTGATTGATGAGCTTTGCATAGACCTAAGTGTACTTTGGTTATAATTCCATGGTCTTTGTGTTTATGTAAAGAATGTAACAACATTTGGTCAAAGGACCATCGATACAAGGTGCCATTAACAACGCATAGGAGAGAGCTCGTTTCACCTAAGCTTGTGACTTTTCTGAGGTAGTTTTGGTGTTCAAGTAATCTATGAATGGTTGCCTCCAATCCCTCTTGTCCATTTTGGCAATGGCAACCTCCCCTTCAAGAGAAAGTCTCAATGAGTTCAGCATCAATAAGAGATAGGACTTATCTATTTTGGAACCTTATTGAAATGGACTCATCTTCCGGACATGTCAATTCTTTGGCAAGTTTTACCAAAGCATCTGCTACTGCATTCACTACTCGGGAAACCTTGTAGATGGTGACTTCAGGAATCTGGGCAAATAACTTCTTGGTATTCTCGTTGTAATGTCGAAGCTTGGGTTTGAGGACCTAGTAGGACCCGACAATCTTGTTGATGACCAACTAAGAATCCCCAAAGATGCTGAAGCTCTTGACATTGATAGTGCTGGCTAACTCTAGACTAGCAATCAAAGCCTCATACTCAGCTTCATTATTGGTGGGGTTGGAAAGATAGTATGAGAATCTCATCACATCATAGTTTAGAGTTAGAAGATCTATTCTTACCCCTGCCTTTCATAGGAGAATAGATCATGGTGCTTCACCTTTATAAAAGAAGCTGCACCATCAAAATACATATCCCATCGGTGGTTGCAGGCCTCCCCTAAGTTCAATATTTGTTCATCGGGAGATCATCACTAAGCAGAATCAAGAGGAAGTGGGTGTGCGCTAAGAAATCTCTAGTTTTACCCTTTATCAAGGAGGTACAAATATGATATCAAACTGTGAGAGAATCATGGACCCATGAGCCAAACGTCCGGATAGTGTTGTTCGTGTCATGAGATACTACAATGGATTTGTTCAGGAGATCAAGTTCACCTTATGAGAAAGCATGTAATGTCATAGCTTCTGAGATGCAAAGATCAAAGCTAGACAATGCTTCTCAATAGGTGGATAGTTTGCTTCAATAGGGATCAGATGACGGCTGAGGTAGTAGAGTGCTCTCTCCTTCCCTTCAACATTGGCTTGGGCCAACAGAATGCTGAGAGAGTTATCTAATGCAATAGTGTAGAAAATGAGTGGCCTGCCCAGGATAGGGGCTGCTAGAATTGGCGGCTTCACCATATACTCTTTGATTTCATCAAAAGCATGTTAGCACTTGCCATCCCACTTGAACTTTGCATCCTTTTTGACAAGTGCTAAGAATGGCTTGCATCTCCATGATAGGTTTGAGATAAAGCATCATAGATACCTCAACCATCCTTAAAAATATCTGAGTTGAGTTAATCTCTTAAGAGGTGGCATTTCTAAGATAACATTGATCTTTTTAGGGTCTATTTCTATTCCTCACTGTCGAATAACAAACCCAAGGAATTTCCCTGAAGCGACTCTGAATGCACACTTAAGTGGATTGATTTTGAGGTTATATTATCTTAATCATTCGAAAACTACTCTCAAGTCAAAGAGGTGGTCTTCCTTTTCTCTACTTTTGACTATTAGATCATCAACATAGCACTCAACTTGATGGTGAATGAGTTCATTGAAGATTTGAGTCTTGGCCCGTTGGTATGTAGCACCAGCATTTTTAAGGCCAAAAGGCATGACCCTATAACAAAAGATTTTGATCGGGGTTCAAAAAGTAGTATTTCTTCATCTTTAGAGAGACATCTTGATTTTGGTATAGCGATGACCCATCCATGAAAGGGAAGACTGCATGAGATGAGGCGATGTCCATCATTAATTCTGGTATAGGGAGAGGAAACTCATCCTTATAACATGCCATGTTTAAGTCCCTAAAATTGATGCAAATGTGAATTTGGCCATTCTTCTTCTTAATTGGGATGACACTTGCAAACCAGATAGGATATTTCTCTTCTTTGATAAAACCAGCATCGATCAATTTCTTGACTTCAGTAATGACCTGTTGTTCAATTTCTATTCTCATTCGTCTAGGAGCTTGCTTAATAAGGGTAACATTAGGGTCTATTGCTAGCTTGTGGATTGCTACATTAGGATATAATCCAAGCATTTCATCATAACTCCATGCAAATAAGTCTTTAAACTCAATCAATAGCTAACTAAGTCATTGGTTTCTTCTTCATTTAGCAATGAACTAATGTACGTCAGGCAAAGATTTTCTTTTATCCTGATGTTGATATCTTTAAGCTTGTCGATTATGGAATGAATCTCCTCTTCAAATTCAGTGCCTTTGACTTAGAGATCATCTGATCATCTGAGTTTCAAAACACACATTCTCATAAGAGTTGGGGATGTGTGAGAAGAATCTATCAGACTCTAAATGGTTGATAACAACTAGGCATTAATATTCATCATCGACCGGACCCACTATACCGAATCATAGTCCTACTCTTGATTGTGCTTCCCTGTTTGTATTGTTCCATAGCTTTTTGAAGTATTCTAACATGTGCTTGGACCATTTGTGAGGAACTAAACCTTTTATATAAGATTTTGAATAAAAGGTGAGTAAAAGTCAAAAGGTAATTCCATTAATTTTTTAAAAGTATCTTCCTCAAGCTCTATCAACTTGAGGCTTGAGGATGATGATCCCAAAAAGAACTTCTTCTACTTCATGTCATTGGAAGACTTAGGGTCTTCCTTAACTACTAAACCTTCAACTTTTTGAGATGTAAGTGAAGTAAGAGCTAAGGTTCCCAACTGCTTCCTAATAGTTTCATATAAACTAGATTTGAATACTTTGCTTTGCTTGGAGGCCTGGTCTTCATCTCTATCTAGATCAAAAGTCACCTCTAATGGAACCCACTGAGAGGGGTTGGCTGGTATACTTATTTCATTGGACTCATCCTCAAGCTAGATTCCAAGTCAATGTGAATAGTAGGGGTACTCCTATGAACTAGAACACGATCACTATTGGCTGAAGACCAACTAGGGGGTCTCCCACCTCTAGAACTGCCTATGTTTCTTCCTCTACCTCTACCTAGTGGAGGTTGAGCCATTCGACCCACATGTCCATATGATGGAATGAACTGTGGGTAAAATGTGATGTGTGGATCTACTTCTTCTTCAATTCCCCTTTCATGCTCATTTCAACTTTTACTTTTCTTTTCATTTTCTTTTATCTTTTCTTTTATTCTATTTTTTGTTTCTTTTTTTTGCATTTAAATTTTGTCCAAGTTCATGAGAAAGGGCATTTTGAGGAAGATAGTAGGTCGCATCCTCATAAATCTCAAATTATCTAACTAAAAATGGCTTTTCATCTCCGTTGACACGGTATTAAATTCCATATTTTTTGAACTTGATGCACTGATGAATGGAGGATGGAATGATCTTATTTTGATGTATCCACGGCCTAACAAGTAAAGCAGTGAATAAAGTATTTGAATTAATGATGTAGAACTTGGCTTCAATTTTCCAATCACATATCTCCAAAGGTAACACTATAGAACCTAAAGCCCGCTCACCTTGATCATTGAATCCTCTGACATCATCATATCTCCTGAGTGTAAATATGTCGATCTTCAAATAAAGGATCTTTAGACTCATAATGTTCACCGATGAACCCAATCCATGAGAACTCTAGTGATTCCGAACTCCATGTTAACAATGATGTAGAGGGGATAATTGTGTTCCAAGTCCCCAAGAAGGTCTTCATCTTTGAAGGTGATCTTGGGCTTCTTTGCATAATGTGCTTCCTCACCTATATAGTCCGAGCTAAGCATATTTCAAGATCAAGGAGAGCCTTGATTAGTGATTCCCTCATCTCTTTGCATATGATAAGGGCATCATATATGCTTAGCTTAGATGACAACTTTCTTAGATGAGAAAGGATGTTGTAGTCCACCTTCGGCTGGTCTTCCATAAGCATTTCCAAGGGTGGAGCATCCTATGGAAGGGCTTCTCGATCTTTAGTACCAATTACTTATTTCCCTCTATCTTGAGGTGCTTTCATAGGAGGTAGAACCTTGCCACTACAGAGATTGAGTTCTATAATTTCTTGAGGCAAGGTGGTGGAAAGTTCTACCTACACTTCAGGCTCACTTATAGCTTCTCCTATGGGACTCTCAGAATCAGATGACTCAAAGCCTATCTCAAAAGGTAAACCTATAGTATTGAGAGTTAGAAAGTCTAACCCTGAAATGGAAAGAGGAAGATCAAAATTGTTATAGTTATTTAGACTTGAAGAGTTATCATTAGGCATAGAAAAAGACAACCCATTAGAAGTGACACATATGTAATTCAAACTAGCTTTATTCTTCAATTTCTTAGAATTATATGGAGGTACAAAGTAGAAGTCAAGTAAAGTGAGTGGAGTAAAGGATTTGATGCCCTTATTCAGAATTACATGAGTTATATTAGTAGAAGAAATAGAAGAGCTTGCTGAAATGGAAGAATGTACTGATGTGAAAGCTGTAACTGAAGGCTGGAGGCTGGACATGGTCGGTGGCTATGCTAAAGGGCTATCCCGGACAACACATGCTACTGCTGCTGAGCTCCCACTTTCCTAGAGTTGGCACTGGAAACTTGTCAACACATGCTGCTTCTTGATCTTCTGAATTATTTTCTTAGAGGTTTTAGACAAAGAAATGTCCCAACCATCTTTGGTTTTGGTAGGATCATAGGTATCCCCAAGGATTACCCTAATAGAACTCAAAAGTTGTTCCATAAGGTATTCCTTTGGCATAACTACAACACCGGTCTTGAAATTGTGTTCAAGCCAGTCCTTGAATGTAAAGTAATCCTCCAAAATGTGGCCTAGCATATGGTGGTAAGGACAAAAGTTTGGATCAAGACTTTTGCCTACTTCCTTCTGATTTCTTAGGCTAGGGTAACTGAAAATTAGGTTTCTTTAAGAGGTTCTTAAAGATTTTCTTGATTACCTCCCTCTTAAAATAATAAGGTATTTTTAACTTATCTAATAGAGTAGGTGGACCATAGCTACCTGGCAGTGGGTATGAATGCTGTTGCTGCTAGTGGTATGGCTGAGGTGGTGGTTATGCTAGCAATGGAGGTTATGGTGGAGGCTAGTAGGGATACCTCAGTGGTGGCAAAGAAGTTGGAGGTTGCTGAGGTCATGGTCTCTCAGAATGATCTCTAGCTGGCTGCTTCCCCTAGTCAACCCCTGCTACTACTCCTAGCTTCTTCTTATAGACCTTCTGTGGGTTCTGCTTAGGAAACTGATCTTGAAAAGGTAACTATTTGGCCTCTTCTCGTAGATTAGAAACCTTATTGATTAACTTCTCAAATATCTTGATAGTGAAGCCCTTAAGCATGAAGGCGACCAGGCCATGGATATTCTTCAAGATAATCTCAATGGCATGTTGTTCAAAAAGCTATAGTTCACACTTCATACTCAAGTTATGCAATCAAAGAATATAATCATAAGTGAGTCACTGGGGTGTTATTGTGCTAGAATGAGATCACCTACAATAACCCTTTGCTGAGCTCCAGTAAATCTCTTAATGAAGACTTGCTCTAACTCAGCAAATATCTTTACTGAACCGTTGGGTAGTTAAACATACCAATTGAAAGAAATACCCACTAGGCTACTAATGAAAAGGCAGAAAAGTTGAGCGCCACCGCATTGCAATAATTGCCCCAAATGTGTTTGCATCAAGTTTCCACTACCATCAAAGCTTTTGAATGAAGGAGCCATGAAACCCTTGGGATATTGGATATCATTGAATTCCTCTTAGTAGGGTCAACCCATTGGAACTGATGATCCTCCTAAGACTTGATCCAAAGCTTCCTTCACCTGTTGCTCAACCATGGATTTTATATCTTTACCTTGTATGGAGGTACTTTCCACTACCTTCCTATACAGCTAGTGTTACCTTGCTCAACAAGAGGTAGACTCTTGGCTAGGTCCAAGACATGCACTAACTCAGGCTGACTAATGTCAAATGTAGTAAGATGAACTAAATGAGCTTGCTTCTGAAGCACTGACATTGTTGCTAACAAGTCCTATAATTATTGTGCCATCCTATCAATCTACTCATTCTTCTACCTCAACTAATGTTGGAGGTGCTAGGCTAATTCAAGTGTCTCCTTGATCAACATCATCACCACCCATGGCTTGTTTGTTCCCTAAGAAGAGATCCTCTAGTGTCAACCATACAGACTCTAGCTGAGTCTCCCATCAAGTCATCTTTGTTGGGATCGAAGCTGACTCTTTCTTCATCAGACAATGTGTACCCCAAGATCTCCTTCTTCTCCATAAAATAATGTGCAACTATTTCATCTAAGGAGTGATCCAACTCAACATGTACAAATAGTTTAGGCTAATCGATGTGATCACTATCAAGAGACCGCTGTCATTGGAGTCAATCCTGTGGACATACTCCGGATGAATGATACTCCTGACTACTACTGGCTACAAGAGGAGTAATAATCCTAGGATTTTCCACTACCATTGGTGCAGCTGGACTGTCATATGGAATATCTGTAATAATTATCACCATTTCCACATCCAACTGTATGGTTGAGTTGGTGAAGGGAAGACCATGATGCTTCGGGGTCGCCACTACTTCTGCACAACCACTAGGACAGAAGGTCAAGCTGGAGACCTCAACCATACCATAATGGGTGGTGTAAAAGGGGTAGGATCCTTTGGCCATAGCCAGATCACCAACGGGGTGCAATTTTCCCTGGATTTGACCTTCATGTTCTTAGATGGAATGGTAGATGCTGTAACCTACGCTAGCGATGGCGGATGATCGGTAGAGTGGTGGGCTGGAGACAACACCAACTCTCTGTGAATAGAAACTGCCCACTTGTAGCGGCTAGTCCTAGTGAAATACTATCATTATGGTCGACACGGGTACCACATCGAGCTAGAAAATCAATCAGAGTAGAAGCAACCAACTAACGGCTGAACCTCCATCGCTCCATTCCAGTAACATGTGTTGTATGGTTCTCATGAGCCCTCTCCTGGCAAATCTGCCTCTCCATGCTATCGGGGATAACAGATCAAAGATCAAACTAAGTGCTAGACTCTGTGTGTCCATATGCTTCATCTACTTAGCATAAAATAGATTGGAGGCTGGCGTATGACCTCTTACTCCTAGAAACTGCTAGCTGAAAGTGCACCACTAGAGGAGGTGATGAACAGATCCTCCTAACATCCTCTCTATCTGATCTAGAGAGAAGATGGAACTAGTTTTCTATAACCAACGGTGAAGTGATAACAGGAAACTCATCCATGACTAATCGAGATGCTGCCTCTAGCTCCCTAGTTATCCGGGTGTGGTACCGCTTGATCATGTGATTCTTATTCCTACGCTATGTATAGGTAGGATGGGAGGAGTGTGACCTAGACCCATACTCAAATGTAGGGGAGGCAACCCCTGAGTCTAGGGGAGCCTTTCCCTTAGAGGGTACATATGGTAGGGTACTAGCCCGCACTAGGGCAACATGAGCAACTATGGGATGAAGTACAACTGGAGTTGGTACTACTGATACTGTTGGCATTATAACAACTGAAGTCTATGGTACTGCCACAGCTTTCCTGAGCAACAAGAAGACATCAGAATCAGAGGGTAAGTCAATCCTGAAAATTGGCTTTTGCTCGGTCACCATGGTCCTGCTAACTGTGGTGAGGGGAGTGCCCTTACAAGTGATCTGGCACCCTCAAATCCCATCCCAAAGTGAATCAGGTGAGTATGGTCCTGACAGTGGAAGTCAGCCTGATCTAAATCCAGATCCATAAGAAAACCTAGCATAGGCCAAGAGAAAAATAAGAAAATGACCACAACCTAAAGAGGGTTTAACAAAAGGGAACCAAAATCAATGGCCCATCAAAACCCAACAAAAAAAACCAAGCCAAAAAAATTATAATCTGAGATAAGGTAATCTAGTGTTATTAAGATTGACAAAACCCCTTAAAAGTTTAGGCAAATTTTGATTGTCAAATAATGTGAAATCAGTTAAGTTGGCACCTAAAGTAGCCAAGAAATTAGCACAAGCATTTCCCTCATAAAGGATATGGGAAATTTTATAATGAACTTAAGAAAGAAGATTTTAGCATGATTGAGAACATAAAATAAATTAGCATTTCCTATTCTATTAGAGTTTAGCATGCTAAGAGCACATCAACTTCAATCCAGATGTTGAGGAAACCTTTATTCAAACAAATTTCAATTACTTTATTGACAGCTATAAGCTCAGCGTAGATAATAGAATAGGCTTTGAGAGGATAGGATAAAACACAAATGATAGTACCTTTAGAATCCCTAAGAATACCACCATAACCATATTTATTAGAAGCAACATAACCATTAGTATTCACTTTAATCAAATTTTCTTTGGGTTTGATCCAATGGATAATCCTAACTATTTTATAAGAGTCAACATCAGCAGAATGATGCCCAATTTTTTAGCCACAAATTATAGCCTCTAAAATGAATGTTACTAATAAGATTGGCATTAAATAGAGCTTAAAATTTTTATTTGGGTCTAGCCAAGATCCTTTTTTGGCTCATGGGAATACCATGATATTTAGAATCATTTTTGTACATCCAGATGAACCATATAAGGGTAATAACAACTAGAACTTTGATATGACCTTTCATAATTTTTTGGAAACAAACTTCAAGAAGTTGATCTATGGAAAGAGAGCCATGAAAGTAGTTTGTATTAAATAAATCATCATAACATAAAAAATAATTTAGAAGAAATAGCACCATTGACAAAAGCATGATTAACATTTTCAATATGAAAGCAACAATAGCACTTTGAAGGAAAATATAACCCTTTATTCAAGAGCAAAGAGTCCACAGAAATAAAGTTATTCAAAATCCTCCAAGCTAAAATTGAATAAGAAATGGGAATGATATTGTTTGAAAGTTTAATGAAAACATTTGAGGAGTTTTGCTTATCTCTACAAAATTCCAAAGCCTTTAAGAATAAAATCACCATTGTAAGAAAGCTTAAAGAGAATTTGGTTAGGTTTGTTAGAGAAAATTGGATATTCTAAAGTTATAAAAAAGAGAATAGGGATATAATAAGTTTTTTTCGTTCCAAGTGTTATTATGCTAGAAAGAGTTAACTTTGATAGCTGTTGTAGAGTGGGTAGATAAAAGGGAGTCAATAGAGCCATTGTAAATCATATTGCTTGTCAAAAGAAAGAAGAACCCAAATGGATACCCCAATATATTAAGGGTTCAACAACCCATTTAATGGAGTAAAGCCTTTTTAAACTAGAGAGTCACCAAATTTATAAGTACAGATAATAGGGTGTTTACCATGGCAATATTTTTTGATCATAAAATAAGTCCCAAAGGCTATCATTCTTTCTAAAATTCCACTAGAGCTTATGATAGAAGGAAGTAATAGCTTCACGAATTGGTTTGCAACTTAGACTACTTCACCCAAGGGACCACAACATTTATTCTAGGAAGTCTAATGTATTCTTTTAGTAGAATTATTGATCCCCAAAAAAATTATTAACCAAATGATTAATTTTGATAAGAGTAGCATTAGTGGGGATAATAGTTTGAATCAAATTAAGAGGCATAGAATTGAGAGTGCTTTTAAGAATAGTGAGCCTTCCACCAAAGGAAAGTAAATAAAATTTCCAAACATAAATTTTATTTAAAATTTATTTAATTAACTCATCAAAAAGATGGGATCATTTCAGACCTAAGTACTTAAGAGGAAGGTGTTGATGTTTAAAGTTAGTCATATGAAGGATTTGATTAATTTTATTATTGGAGGTGCTTGAAGAAGTAATAAAATAGCTTTTGTTATTATTGATAGATAGACCACTTTCTCTACCAAGTTTATTTAAAAAAATATTAAGATTCTTGATATGATGAATAGAAGCATTACAAAAAATAATGAAATCATATGCAAATCTTAAATGAGAAACAGGAAGACCACCAAGAGTTTTGTAATACATACTAGGATTGTTTAAGAATAGATCGTTGATGCTCCAAGATAAGTACTCAACAATAATAATAAATAAGGTAGGAGATAGAGGATCCCCTTATCTTAGGCCATGGGAAGAAAGAAAGAAGCCCATGGCTTGCACATTAAGCAAAATAGAAAACCAGGCATTATTAATAAAAATTTTAATAAGAAAGATAAATTTATCAAAAAACCCAAATAAATTCAAAATATGGTGAGGGAATCCCAAGAGATATTGTTAAAAGCTTTGGTAATATCTAATTTGAACATAATGTTGCCACCTCTAGTCTTAGCATCTAAATCATGAATTAATTCTTGAGCAAGCATAATATTATCAAAAAATAGATGTACCTTTAACAAAACTAGTTTGGTTTAGTGAGATAATCCTATGAAGTAAAGATCCTATTGGTTAGAATTTTAGAAATCTACTTATTGAAGAAGGTGCAAAGACTAATAGGTTTAAAATCACTCCAATAGTCCGGATTATCTTTCTTAGGTATGAGAATAATATAAGTGCTAGAAAAATATTTAGGAAAAGGATTACCATTAAAAAATCAACCATAGCTCAACCAAATCATTTTTAATAATAAACGAATTTTGAAAATTTTGGGTAGTGAAACCCTACGGACCAGCAACATAATCTATGTTCATGCTATTAAGAACTTTAAAATTTTCCTCTTCATTATGTACAATAGTTAGCAAATCATTGCCCTTATTGTTTATAATAGAATGAATCAAGTGCGATTTAGAAATAGCTTCATAAGAGCAACTCGTATTAAGCATATTTCTAAAGTAATTAATGGTCGAATCCTTAATATCATTATTCTCCCTAATCCATTCTCCATTGTCATCCATTCTCCCTAAAATTAGAGAAAAATTTATTAAAACTAATCATTCTAAATGGTTTATTTTGTTTGCATGAAGAGCCTCCAAAATAATAAGTAAAGAAATATTATGAATATAAGGTCTCTTACGTTACAAATATATACAATCTTTACATCCCAATGAAAATTAAACATAAGGAAATAAAAGGGTTAAGAAAAGGTTAGTTAAGAGAAAACCAAATCTAGTATTTTTGGACAATTTAAATTTTAACATTTTTTTTAGCATGATAAGTTTTGAAACAATTTCCTTTTCTCATGAATCATCATTAGAAGGATTCAACATTAGTCGATTTGAATTCTCTATATAAAAAGTTCTCCTTCTTCCAAGCATTAGAATTTATTAAAGGAAAATGAGCATCAAGTATAGAAAGTGAGGGCTGACAAATTTATTAAGAAGGCAAGTGTGAACATTACCATTCTTCTTCAATACCCAAATTATTAGACAAAACCAAATAAAGTCAGGTTTTTCAAACTAAATATCATGAGAAACCATAGCCATATTTTCCATTGAATTTGAATGATGAATAACATTGATATCCTCATTAATATTTTAAATTAAAATTCATTTTTCTCAATCAAAATCATGAGGATGAATCATAGAGGAAAAATACTCATCATCCAAAGTTTAGAGAAATTATTATTTTCCACATTAGAAACCTTCAATTTCAAAAGAAATAAGAAATTAAAAATAGCCTTAAAGATTCAATGAATCCTTTTTTTTTGAATTAACTTTTGATATATATATAATAGTGGTTGAGGGTTAGACAATAGTTTCCTTAATAGAATTTTTTTAGGTGAGGATCAATGAAACATTCAAAATTATCATGCAGGATTTTATAATGAGAACAAAAGAAAATTTCCTAAATCAACTTTCTACATATAACCATAATTTTCAAATCAACAGTTCTTTTGTTTCTTAGTAATGTCCAATTCAACAAGCATTCTAGCCATAGAGGTCGAGATTTCATAGTTGTTGGTGATCAATTTGCAATGAATAAAGCACCCATAACAAAAGGAATTGATGATTAAATGAATTCACATATTGGGAGAGAAATAAACCAAAATGATTGGGGATTCTTCCCAAATCAAGTGGAGTCCATTTTGACAACCTCATTTGGAAATTGAAAACAAAATAAGAACATAGCAAAAACACTTATCCAAATCATCATTAAATTAAAATGTCAGGGATCAAATAAACCAATCATAAAAGCAAAAATTTGGACTCTAAATAAAATGATATTTTCTAGATTTATTCTAGAGTAAACTTTCCAACCAAAGTGAAATCAAATGGCTTAGCAAGCTTTTCCAAAATCAGATTAGAGCACATAACCATTGGCATGCCTCAAAAAGAATTCAAAACAAGTTTTAGGGACTCACCTGAATAACTATCCTTACCAGTGAGGATGTATTTGAATGATTTCAAAGTAGCCAAGGCATGGTAGTTGATGCCCTAGTAGTTTACCCGATGAAATCATCATGGAAGATGCCAAACCATGGCATCACTCCAAATAAAACATGAGAATACCATTGATTGAAGGAATCAATGAATCACACCAAAAGCATATCAGCCAAAAATAAGAGGGGAAAAGAATCCCTAGAGTATGAGGTCAAGGCCTCATATGGGTTTAGTATTTTATTTTTTTTAGTTTAGTTTATTTTTATTTTTATTTTATTTTAGTTTTAGGGTTTAGGGTTTAGGATTTAGAGTTTGGGGTTTAGGGATTAGGGTTTAGGGATTAGGGTTTAGGATTTAGGGTTTAGGTTTAGGGTTTAGGTTTTAGTGTTTATTTAGGTTTTAGGGTTTTAGGTTTAAGTTTAGCTTAGGGTTTATGGTTTTAAAATTTAGGTTTAGGGAGGTTTAGGTTTAGGTTTAGGTTTAGGTTTTAGTAGGGTTTAGGGTTTTTTTTAACATAGAACAAATTTAGATTCAACATTTCTTCTTTTCAATTTCATCCAAGTAACACATAACTTTGGAGTGAGTTCTCAACCTCTCTTTTAGACCTAGGTACCTTCTGGACACTAAGGTATCCTTAGTCATAAGACACTTCTAGGGATTAGGCAAACACTTGACCTAAATTAGAGACTTAGAAGGGTTAATCATAGGATTATGCCATGCCTTAAGGACTTAGAAAATTCCTCTACCCTATTACCTAAAACCAATTTATGTACACCTTAAATTCAATTCAAATCCAAATTTTCAACCAAACCTCAAACTTAATTTCAAATCCCAATCCAAGCCCAAACTCAATTCCAAAAGATTGAAACTCAAGATGAAATCCAAACTTGAAATTTTGCCAAGCCTTTTAATCAACCTTCATGAACTTAGCCAAATTTCCATCCAATTCAATCCAAACTCAACTGATTATTTTTACAAATCAATTATACCTTCAATTATCTTCTCAAATATAAATGAAATATAATTTGATATAGCCAAAACAAATCCAAACTCAAATCAAAACCTAATTTAAACCCTTTAAGCCATTCCCTTGAACTTGGCCAAAACCCATCTAAATCAAGCCAAAATCAATGGATTTTCTCTTGAATCAATCATTCCTTCAATCATCTATCCAAATATAAATGAAACATATAATCATCTAGTCAAACCATAATCAACCCAAGTCAAACCCAACCTAGCCCATTTTACTTAAAATATTCAAATGAACCAAAACTCATTTAAATACAAACCAATTGCAATTGAATTTATATATCAATCTCAAATCTATATTTAAAGTCAACTAAATCAAACTCTTCCCAAAATCAAGCCAACTAAATCTAATTGGTTCACTTGACCCAAAGTGGCTAATTTGATCTACATGAACCAAAATCCAATTCAATCCAAATTAATGTTAATTAAGACAATCCAAACTTGATGTCATAAATTTTGATCACCCTAGATGATATTGATATAAATTGGGTCAAACCAATTCAACCTAGCCCATTGACCAAATTAACCCTAGCTTTATATGAACCCAAACTAGCCAAATTACAACCTAAGCCAAATCCATTGAAACCAATGATTAAAATCAAACCAAAATCAATATTTAAACATGACTTGACCTTCAATTGAGCGAAAACTAGACCAATTAGCCATATTGACCCAAGTTGACCCAAATTAACATAAAGGGTTAAATTAGACTAAACCCAAATTAAATCCAAATTCAGTAAAACCAAAGCATGCAATCCTATCCAAATTGTCATATTAACTTGACCCTTGGTTTGACCTAATTTGACCAATTGGTCAACCTAACCCATTTTGATCCAATGACCAAATGGGTTAAATTGAGCCAAACATAACCAAATGAAATCCAAATGACATGAAATTTGGTCCAATCACTTTGGCTCATTTCAAATTTGTCTAAATCAAATTCAATGCTAAATGACCACTCAACCCTTGGGCTAAGGGTATCATATAAAAAAAGTAAATGGTCATTTCTCTTCATTGTCCACTTGGTACTCATCCATTGGTCCACCTATGCTCCAAGGATACTGTCCAACCTAACCTAATAAGTGGTTGGATCAGCCATGACTCATAGAGAGTTGAAATCACCTCCCCTCCCCCATTAGAACACTTGGAATGAAGGGTCACCACTTCCCTTTGCTAGGACAACCACTTGGCCTTCATAGCAGCCACCTATTATGCTTTGGCTAACCAAATTAAGTCACTTAAGGAGAATCCCAACCACCCTAAGCCAAGGACACCCACTTAGAGCCAATAATCACCATGAATGAGGTGATTTTTGGCCATTGCAAGGAGACAAAAAATAGAGAGGAAGCACACTCATTTCACTATCCTAGAGCTCCAAAACCAACCAACAACCATTCCCACTTTATTTTTGAGCAAAATCCATAAAAAATAAGTGGAGTTCTGTGAGGAAGCAGCGACCATTGGTGGATATATTATTCTGAAGTGAAGCAAGAGCTCGAACCCATTCCAATGCTTCTTCTTGCCCTCGGGACTTGGATCATCACCACCATCAAAATCATCCTGTGAGGTAAATTTCAATAAATGTGCCTTAGGTTCTTTTATTTGTGACAATTTTGCTTAATTTTAAGAATTTCTTGGTGTCACTATCGACAAGAGTTAGAATCATCATATAAAAGAAATTTTGGGCACCATAAAGAGTTGGTAGACATCAATTCTACCTCTCTTTTAGAATATATCCGCATAGAATAATTATTAGTGGCGGGGTCCTACCACTTTGATCAACACCAAAGGAAGATGCAAATGGTCATTGAAATAATCTAATTCTAAATCAAGATACACCTCACAATCTAAAAATAAGCATCAAACTATTAGAATATCTTGGGTCTTAAACTATCTTATATTGGCTTACTAAGACATATTCAATTTGATGAATTTTGATGATAACAAATGAATGCTTGGATGTTCTATTGTATGTTTTATGTATTTCAGATATAATAATTACTAATTACATATCCAATACATCTCACAATATGTTTGAGGAAATTGTAAGAATAGAAGAATGAAAGATAGATCAAAATGAATAATATGAAGCTCAAGATACAATATTTTAGGTTATATGCATTTATAACTATCTTAGAAATTCATATGAGTTCATTGGCTTGAATCAATTTTCTCACAATTTAACATATTATTTTTATTTATTTTAAATAATGATAATGAGGTTAATTTATATAAATCTATATCTAATTAACATTCACTTATATGTTTCATACATATCATTTGAATTGTCAAAATAATAAATGATAATAAATTATGACTATTAAATGTAATTTTTATTACTATATTTAATTTTAAGGTTATATGATAACTAATTATATGTGATTATATATAAACTATATCATAATATTTAAATGTCATATTTCAAAATGAACAAAAATATGTGGAAATTTGTATTTTAAAGTCATTTTATATTCAAGGAATTTATATGATTTCATCTACGGATGCCTTGGATTTTTTTCCTTTAATTTGATAGTTACATGCCCATGTTTGATTAAAATTGAATATTATGACTTTTCAAACATTATATTTTAATAATGAATAGCTTTGAATATATTAAGAGCCATATTTGATTATTTTTTACTTTCATGTGAATAGTTGAATTTTGGCTATTTGAATTTTATTTAATATAAATTATATTTTTTATGGAACATTAAATTATTATATGATAAAATGATGTTAGAATAATATATTTTTTGAAATAATTCAAAATAATCTTCTTGCTTATAAATAGCCCTCATTCTCTTCATGAAAGCATTCCTCATTCAAATTCAAAATCCCTCCAAAAATGCTAAGAGAAAATTTCCTAGATTTTCCTTCTAACTTTCTCCAAATATTGCAAGATCGAATCCTTGGTTCAGAAGCTTCAACATCTTCAACTAAGCATACTTTCTCAAATTACTTGAGTTTGTTTTCTTCATCTTAATCCCTTTTTAGTTGTTCATACTATTTTCACCATCTATTTATTCTTTCCAATTTATATTTTTTGGTGCATTAGTCTTTGGACATCAAAGTCTAAGTTTTTCATATCAAAGTTTCTTCAATCATTTTTTTTGTGAAAAACTCTTGTGATAGTTTGTAGGATTTATTTGAACTTGTTGAAACTTTTATCTTCCTACAACTTTCTTTTGGTTTCTTGAAATATTTTATCATTACTCTTATTTGAAAGATAATTTATTCTTACATCTATTTTAGAAGTATATTTTAAGCATTTCAAAGTAATTTATTGTGTTGAAATTATTTTCGTAATTGCTGATCTCTCTTTTTTAATTAAAAGCTTACTAGTTTACTTAAATCTATCATATCTAATTTTATTTAACTATTTTGTGATTAGTTTTCATTAATTAAAAGCTTCATTTTGGTTAAAATAAAATAAATTATTGGTGGAATTTTAGAATTGTATCTAGATCTATTATAAATCAAGTTTCTATCAAAAAAAAAATTTATAAAATTTAAATTATTTTATTTATCACTTATCATTTTATTTCAACTAATATCCTTTATTTTAAAAAATTTATCTTGCTGAAATTTAGTAAATCTTGTTTTTTTTCATTGTTTAATAATTAAGAAAAAGGAAGTTTAGTAAAAAGTTTATCTTTCTTACACTATTATATACATAATAGTTATAGTTTCTCTTAAGCTTAAAATTATTCCTTGCTGAAATTTAATTTATTGTGCAATAGACTATTATGGATTTATTTTGAAATCATTTTTATATTAATCTACAAATTGTAATAACATAAACATCTTAGTAAGATCACTTTAAGATATTTATTTAATATTTTTTTGAAAATTAAGTGAGCGATATCTTGCCAAATTAGTAAGTTATAAAATGATCATTTATAAGTTGTGAGATCACTTTTGAATTGGATAGCTTGGTATATTTATGAGAGATATATTTTATCAAAATTTATTATTTGTATTTTTTTTCGTCGTAAAATTTATACTTGGGTTGTACTCTTTGTAGAGTACTATGGGGTTGTACTTTTGTTGTAGGAGTACTATTTGTATGCTATTTTGCATTTAGGATTCTAGGGTGGCTATGGGCGTGGCTAGTTTTGGGCTTTGGTGAACCATGTAAAATTATGGCCTTTGTCTCTCTTTACTTTAATGTACTTTTATTTTTGTTGCATTAAGAATTGTATCTTATCTTTACAAAATCAAAATTAATTTTCTACTAAAACATAAATTTAAGATTTAACTTTTAAAATTTTTAATATCATTCTCTTAGGTGCTATAGTGACTCTATTATGAGCCTAGGCTCTTTTATTGGCTTAACATCCAAGAGTAGATCTTATGGCACAAGGTTTCTCAAAGGGTTCACTACGGAGGAATCCACTCATAGACCTCCACATTTAGATAGTGCACCATTTAATTATTGGAAAAATAGAATTAGTATATTTTAAGAGATGCATGCATGTGGTATATGTTGACACATCAATTTCATACACCCCAGCAAAAAATAAATGGCATTAAAGTAGAAAAACCTTTTAAGGAATGGACTGTAGCTAAAATAGAACTTGATGAATTAAATGCTACGAATTGTAATACTTTACATTGTGCTGTATTACCAGATGATTACATGAAAATTTCTATGTTAAGTACAACAAAAGAAATATGGGATAAACTCATTATAACTTATGAAGGAACTAGTGAAGTTAGAGATGCTCACATAAACATACTTGTTCATTAATATGAGTTATTTCATATGTCTCTATATGAATCTATTTCTAATATGTATACTAAATTCAGGGTAAGCATTCTAGAAGCTCATTTAAAAGTAAAAATATTGTTTCTACTTCTAGACCTCTAGAATTATTACACATGGATTTATTTGGTCTAAGTAGCTTAGGTGGAAAAAATTATGGTTTTGTAATTGTTGATGATTTCTCTAGATAGACTTGGGTTTTATTTGTAATTTACAAGGATGATGTTTTTGGTGAGTTCAGAAAGTTTTCTAAATATATTCAAGGAGAACAAGGCCTTTTGATTAATAGGGTTCAAACTGATCATGGTGGAAAAATTGAAAATAAATTATTTGAGGATTATTGTGATGAACATGGGATTAGACATAACTTTTCTGCACCTAGAACTCCCCAACTAAATGGAGTAGAAGAGAGAAAAATAGAATATTAATTAAATTAAGTAGATCTATGCTTGATGAGTATAAATTGGCACTAAGCTAAAATAATGAGTGCACTGTCACCTTCTATAAGGAGATAGAGGAGTGTTTGATTGGAACTTAAACTGATTCTTCCTTGCTAAATTAGTGGAAACCTCCTCAAGTCATACTCGACATAGAATATCCTATGAAAAGGAAAGACAAGCAATCTAAAGACACAATATAAAAAAGGACTCAGAAAATGAGAGAGAAAGGAAAATGAAAAAATGAATGAAGAAAAAAAGAAAATGAAGAAAGAGAAAAGTAAAGCACCAATAAAACACATTGATTTGAATCCAAAGGATAAATCATGTGTATGAGGTGTAAATTCAAAAAAAAAAGACAAAAAAGAATATACTAAATAAATTTTAGTCTACTTTGACAAGTCTTTGGGTAGATAATAGTAAAATAAAAGTTCTAAAAGGATAATTCATGAATGATATGACTAGATACTTAGTAGGTATAGAACACTTTGACTTCAATTCTACTATTTCATGATATTATTATAGGATTGTTAAGAGTTGCTCTAACCTCAACAATATATATATATATATATATATATATATATATATATATATATATATATATATATATATATATATATATAAAACTAGATATCAAATTTCCACTTCATCTCTTTCTTCAAGCTCGAAAGAGGATTCAACAATTGCAGATAAACCTTCAAATGAAGTAATAAAATTATCTTTTTCCTAATCTACCACCTTTGCTTAAATAATTTTGAAGACTTTAAGTGAGGATAGACTCTGAAGTTGAGAAGAAAATTACATCATCAACCAATGAGTTTTGGAGATTAACCTAACAAGGTAGTCCACCCACCCTCCCAACATCCATATATGATAAGTCAAAAGAAAATGTCAATGACTTGGTTATGTTACTTTTGTAGTTTAAAGATTGCTTTAAGACCATAGAAAATGCCCAATACATCCCTAAAGGTAGCGGTCTACAAACTCAAAATTGAATATTCTACTTTGCAAACTTTTGATAACATTTGCACCAAGAAGAAGATCAAATTTTGAAGTCAACCTTATTGAAGAAAAAGATGCTATCATGATTACCCAACATTATGACAAAGGAAGGATGTTGAAGATGAATTTACCTCAAATTTGATAGAGGACACAACCTCTTTACATGCTCTTCTCATTGGATGGGTTGATGATGCTAGAGGATGAGATGTCATTTTCACTTATAAATTCATATAATTTATCATTATAAGGTCATTTCTTTCCGGTCAGTGTTAAAGAAAAGGAAGGCCATCTTTATGGTCAGTAGTTATCTTGATTGTTATAACTATAGCTAAAGTTGAATCCCTAAAGTATACATTAGATGACTTAGAGTTTCTAGGCTTGTAGTAAAGCATCATGGATACAAGGATTGATCTAAAAGAGATTAATGTGATATTAGAGATGTAACTCCAAGATTCTACTTGTAGAGAGACTTCAATTATTGAATATAGATGGTTTAAAATCTTTCAAAGTTAGTCTATCTCAAAAATTTTCAAATAAGATTCTACTTTGATCATTGAAAGGCTGGTGCTTAGAAAGATGAAAAAAGTTTAAACCACTATGGGGAGTGCCCAATGCTTCCATCAATTGGAATTTAAAAATACTATCTTTAATAATGTTTGAAAATAATTATCTTCAATAAAATCCTATCTTTCCATTCATCAAATTCCTTCTTCATTCCAAGCATTATTTGCTTATTTACGAATCGACCATGACATGTTTTGGATAGGTGTAAGAGAACTCAAGCAGCATCTTATCCTTCATCAACACAAACACAAACTACATATGATTCCTTGGTGCTATTAGGATAAATGTAAGAGAACCCAAGAGGCATCCTATTTTGAATAGTATAACTATGTTAGGTGTAAGAGAACAATATCCTATCTTGGTGGAGTCACATTGCCCGCACCATTTCATCCACTCTTCATGTGTTTAGGGGTGTAAGGAAAAGCATCCTATCCTTCATCAAGACATCACAAATACAAAACTACACAAACACATGAACAAATATACATCTTTTATCTCGCTACTTTGATGTGGGATAATGCCCCGTGGCCTCACTCATTAGCTTTAGTCTCAATGTTACCCCGCTAGGTGTCACCTATGGTCCCTTGTTTGGGAGGATGTGTCTATGTCCTTCCCGATCCTTACCAAGGCCTTGTTAGCATGGTACCTTTGTAGGTAGCTACTCATGTTGGCTTTGTTTAGAGGATGTAAGTCTGTACACCTTCTTAAACTAGCCATCATTTATACTTGGTTGAGTATATAACATATATACATCTTTTATCTTTGATGTGGGATAGCACTCACCCATTAAATTCTTGGTGAGCTTACTATAATGTGTTACCCTGGTCCCCAAGAGGATGTAAGTCTTATGCTTTCCTTCCACTTGACCATTGCACACTATGAGCACCTTGTTAGCATGGTAGGCCTTATGATGTGTATAGCTACCTTCATGTTGGCTTGTTCAAGAGGATAGTCACTATACACTTTCTTCTTGGAGCATGAACTAACTTGAGTAGGGATTAGGATATATGTCCCGCAACACCTTTCCTTACTTCAAGTCTTGGTCTAGTCCTTCTTTATGACTCCCTACTTAGTCACCTGGTTGTTGACAACAATAGGTCACCCAATGGTTGTTCCTCACTTTGAAGTAAGTCTATGCTTTCTTTGTAAATGCACTTGCAAAGGTTGGATTGTATTGAGCCAATGATAGACTATCACTATTAGTTCCACTTTAGGGTTATAAGTCTACGCCCTTCTTAGGTTGATTATCGACAATTGACCTTAGGTTGGTTGGTGTTCTATCTAACACCCACCGATGGATACACTCATGGTAGTCTACTATGCTTTCTCTTTGAGTTGGCCATGTAGATTTCTTATTTACAAGGTCCAAGATAATCTAGTGGCCTCCTTGTAGGCACTCTATTTGGATCACATCCTTTGGTTTTAGTTGCTTTTACTTTGATTGGATACCCCTTTCCCATACCATTATGGTTGAGATTCTTTATGTGGATTCTCCGGTCTAATAATTTTGAGATAGTCTAGAGCATAGCCTTTCTTAGTATGGTCCCCTCACACCAATAAGGTCCACAATAATAAACAAATATATATTTCTTGTGGATTATGAATTAATAAGCACCTTTCCAAAGAAGGCATCATATCTTCATGGTAGTGTAACAAAACTCTATAGGAATCACCTACTAAGTTGAGATAAGTCCCCAAACATTCTCTATGTCTCCTTAGGTCGTTCAATCTATTCACCACTAACAGTTACCCCGGTCATCCTTAGAAGATGTAAGTATACGCATTCTTTCCCACTCATCAGCATCTAGGTTGGGTTGATTATTTGCGCTGGGTCATATTGTTCACTTTGGAGATGTAATTCTTCTACACTTTCTCCAGCACAGCCGTTGCACATCAAAAGGCACCCCTTATGTTGGATAGTCCTACCCTTTGACTGGTAGACTACTCCTTTGGATTTGTAAATCTGAGATAGGCCAAAGTCAATAAAGCTCCTCCTCACTATGTTCCATCACACACTGACAGAATCCATCAAATAAAATTAAAATGAATGAAAATAAACTGAATCAAATTAAAACAAATCGATGAAATTAAACTTAACTACTTTTGAATTGACTTATGTCCCCAATGACATTCACTTTCTGTCACCCTGTCAGTTTGATTTATTGCGAATCATGATCACCCTAGGTTGATCCCTTCTTTGAAGATGTAAGTCTACTATGCTTTCTTTTCTAATTGACACCAAAAACCAGTCGAAGTCCTACCTGTTGTAAACTATCCCTTTGGATTTGTAAATGGATAGGTCAAGAAAAAAGCCCCTTCATGGTTCCATCGCACCAATAGGTCCATAACAAACTAAATTCAAAACCAACCTTCCTAGTGGAGTCAAATTAAACTATTGAACAAACCAAACTTACCTTTTGGAGATAAAATAATCTCTCCCAAGTGGAAGGTTCATAATCCCAATCCCTAGTAGATTATAAATTCTTATCCCCAGTGAATATGTACCCAAAAAAATCATTTTCATAATCAAACTCAAATCCATATCCCTAGATAGCTTGAACCTACTTCTAGTGGAAGGTTCACATACTCAATCCCGTGGATTTCTTGGCTCTTATGCCCTTGGCATAAAGAGAGAGCTACACTAAGATCAAGATTTTATGTACCTTTGAGTTTTGGTATAGATCATTTTCATTAGTGTTTTCGTCTTTTGGACATTGTTGATCATCTCGATCAACGCCAATATGTCGAGTGCCTTGTTGGCCACACTTATTGGGGTCCTTTGCTAACCAAACTTTGAGTGAGTTCTTGACCTCCTTTTTTTTAGAACTAGAACCTTAGACACTAAGTTTCCTTTGTCATAAGACACTTCTAGAGATTAGGTGAACACTTAACCTAAGCCTAGAAACTTAAAGGGTTAATCATACGATTAGGCCATGCCTTAGAGACTTAGGAAAATCACCTTCCCTTTTCTAAACCCAATCCATGTACATAATTCAATTGATTCAAATTTCCAACCATCAAACTTAATTTCAAATCCAAATCCAAATCCAAACTCAATTCCAAATGATTGAAACCCAAGATGAAATCCTTCCCAAGCCCTTTAATCAACCTTCATGAACTTAGCCAAATTTTTTATCCAATTCTCCAAAGTCAATTGATTTTCTTATAAATTAATTGTAATTATCATCTCTAAAATATAAATTCAAATAGCAAAACCAAATCCAAAATCAAATCAAAACATAATTTAAACAACAATTTAAGCCATTTCTTTGAACTTGGGAAAACCCATAAGCCAAAATCAATGGATTTTTCTTGAATCAATCATTCTTCAATCATCTATCCAAATATAAATGAGACATATAATTATCTAGTCAAACCAAAATTAGTCAAACCCAACCTAGACCATTTGACTTGAAATATTCAAATGAACCAAACTCATTTGAATCGAAACCAATAACAATTGAATTTATATTTTAATCTTAAATCTATATATAAACTCAACTAAAAACAACCAAATCAAGAACTAATTCCAATTGGTTCACTTGACCCAAAGTGGCCAATTTGACCTACATGAACCAAAATCCAATTCAATCAATCAATGTGAATTATACCAATCCAAACTTCATGCCATGATTGTTGATCACCCAAGAATGATCAATTGATATAAATTAGGTCAAACCAAGTCAACCCCAACTATTGACCAAGTCACCCTTTAACTATTGAACCAAACTAGCCAAATTGCAATCTAAAATAATTGAAACCAATGATTCAAATCAACCCAAAATCAAGATTTAAACATGATTTGACATTCAATTGAGCCAAACTTAGCCCAATTGGCACCCAAGTTGACCTAAATTGACATAAAGGGTCAAATTAGAATAAACCAAATTAAATCCAAATTAAATCAAACCAAAGCATTCAACCCTCTCCAAATAGTCATATGAACTTGACCTAACCCTTGGTTTGAATTTGACCAATTAATCAACCTAACTCACTAATTTGACCCAAATGGGTCAAATTAAACCTAACCAATTAAACTCCAAATGACATGAAATTTGGTCCAACTCACTTTTGACTCATTTCAAATCTTCCCAAGTCAAATTCAATGCCAAATGACACTCTTCCCTTGGCTATGGGTATTTCATAAGATTAAACACCTATGTAAATGGTCATTTCTCTTCCTTGGCCACTTGACACTCATCCATTGGTCCACCCAAGCTCCAAGAACACTATCCAACTTGACCCAAGAGGTGGTTGGGCCAGCCATTACTTATGGGAAAGTGAAATCACCTCCCCTCCCCAATTGGAACACATGGCATGAAGGACCTCCACTTTCCTTTCCTAGGACACCCACTTGTCCTTCATCACCTCCCATGCCTTGGCCAACCAAATTAGCCACCCAAGGAGAATCTCAACCACCCCAAGCCAAGGACAGACTTGGAGCCAAAATCACCATGAATGAAGTGATTTTTGGCCATTAGGACAGTAGTGAGACAAAAACTCTTCCTCACACTCATTTGACTCTCCTAGAACTCCCAAACCAAGAACCATTCCTCTCTATTTGAGCAAAATCATCAAAATCAAGTGGATTCTGGTGAGGAAGCATACCATTGGTGGATTATTCAAAGCAAAGCAAGCCCAAACCATTCCAAAGCTTCTTCTTGTCGGAGCTTGGATCATCACCCTAAATCATCCGGTGAGGTAATTTTCAAGAACCGTAAGCCTTAGGTTCTTTATTTATGATAGTTTTATTAATTTTAGAATTTTTTTTAGATTACTTACATTTTTTTGACATCATCCCATGCATTTGGAGTGATTTTGAAGAAGATCGCTAGAAAAAGCCTAAAATGAAGTTTTTCTTTCAATTTTTTGACAAGAATCAAAAATAATGCCCAAAATAGTGTTCTGTCCACCTCTTTTGTTGGATCACCCTCCAACCATCCGTTCTCCCTTTCAGAAAGGTTGATGGCTCAGATCATGCAGATCATGTGGCTTTGATCGACGGATCACACCACTTCATGGATCGCTCATCAATATCAATCCATCACTCGTCATCAATGCATCCTTATCACATTCTGCTCATCATCATGACACCATAAGTTATGCATCCCTGGTGCGTGCCTGTTCAGTTAAGTAAGAAATTTGATTTTCTTCTTTTAAAATTAATTAAAACACCTATACTTTAAAATTCATAGAAACTAAAATATTTAACTAAAATTGCAAATAAAGCTCATTGGATTTTCATTCCGTGGGAATCCAATGAATCCAAAAGTATTTCATGAATATTTTGAGCTTAATTTAAGTTTTAGGTAAAATAAAATTTCATTAATTAAACTAAAAAGACACATCAGATTGATTTGACATATTCATAGATTAAGAATGAGCTTAAAATCTACTCGACCATAAAAAATTTCAAGTCAAAAGGATTTCTAGATTGTGAGATATTGCATTCTAAAGTCTAAATAGCTAAAATAATTTAATGGACTTTATAAAAATCATGGAAAATTATTTAAATCAGCTGATACTTTGGAAAATTATAACAAATCATAAAAAAATCATGAAAATGCAAGTAAATATTTGATTTGAAGGTATTTTAGAGGAGATTCATTTAAAATTGATCCCAATTAATTTTGAATAGTAATTAAAAGGGTTTAATTAAAATTTAAATAATCAAACTTAATTACTCTCTAATTACCTAAGCAATTTATCCCAAACTTTTTGAGGTTGATTAATGGGATGACCTCCGCCTCCCATAATTTTCTTGGAATTTATTACTTGGTTAAATATATAAATTGGTTGTCTTAACCTTAACTACTTTCCAAATAAATGAAATTAATTAATATTCTAAATAGTAAGAAAATCATTAATTAAGCTTGCTAATCATTGTGAAATAGTAAATGGGAATAAGGAAATGAGATGAGATTCCTCTTTCCCAATCTTTTCCTAAGTCCATTTCACTTGAATGGAAATTAATTAATTTGGGATTAATTGATGGTTTAATTCATTAATTAAATTAGTTTAATTAATCAATTTGAAACTATAATCACATGGAATCTTAATTAATCAATTCATGGGTTTGATCTTTAGGTTCAATATCTTAAAGACATTTAATAAAATTATGGTTAACCCACATGTGTGGGAAAACTATGAAAGTACTTAATTAAGTTTCTTAACTTTATTAATCACTAAGTGTGAGCCAATTGCATTAGGCCTCTTTCATTTCTTAGGTTCATTGTTGATTTAACTTCCAATGTATGTATATATTATGTTGGCTTAGAATTACTTGGTTAATTAAATTAAGGCAACATAGGTAAGGGTCATTTAATGGATTTAATGAATAGTATAACCTAATTAACTCATAAAATCAACTTATTTTTTTCATTAAACCAAATTAATTCGGAATAAGTTAGGATCAACAAACTTTACCTTATTTCTTCAAACTAAATTAAATATAAAATTGAAAATGATAATTAAAAAAATTGGTTTTCTTTGAATGCTTTTATTTGATTTGATTATCCTTAAAATTAATTTAATTGAATGAAATCACATGTTTATGCTTATTCATTCATTTTAATCATGTTAAATGTTGTATGTCATTTGAAATCATACATTCATCTTTTCAAAATTAATTAAATCAAATGGTTTTATGTCAAGCTTGCATGTGTTGATTTAATTTATAATAAGTGTGGCAATTATCATTATTAAATCCAAACATATTTTCCAAATCTTATAAATGAATGGTTACATATGCTATGAATGCTAGTTATAAATACATAGGAGATGTATGTGATTATAGCTTAAATGTGTGAAGTGAAGCTCCTTTCCTTTTATTCATGTATTGATTTATCTAAGTGAGAATGTTAATGAGTATATAGTCTAGACATCCTAAGAATGAGGCTTTAGTTAGCCCCAAGGTGGTCATTTGATTACCTCACTTCTCGGTTTAATAATGGCACCCATTTGATTTCATTCTTATGTATTTCAATACTAGAATTTGGGTGAGGCTTTAATTCATATACATAAATAATTCAATCAAATTAAATATCATTTTTGCATGATTTTCATTCTCCAAATTACAAATACATGTGTATGTATCTATGAAAAGTGGTATATAGTCTAGACATCCTAGGAATATGAGGCTTTAGCTAGCTATAAGTAGGTCATTTGATTACCTCACTTTTAGTTTAACATACTTCCTTATGCCTTTATACATACATGTGCATATTTAATTAGAATGGTAATCCTTCTTTTTTATTAAAATACATGCATTTGCAATTGTTCAAGTGATTGAATTAATTAATCATTTGATTTGGAGCTCTCTTTCTTATGTTCATGCATATAAATTTACATATGGTTTGAATGTAATGGTATATAGTCTCATATCAAGGAACATGAGGCTTTAGCTAGCTGAAGTCATTTTATTACCTCACTTCCTTGGTTAACAATGACATGTACCTATTTTAATTTCATCACTATGTATTTTGCAAAAGAATTTAGATAGAGCCTTAAATTAATATGATAAAATAAATGAATTAGAGGGAAATAAAGCTTCAAATGTACATACTCACATCCATCATTCAATTGTGCTAAAATATATTGTATGTGTAGGTATACTTAAGACTTAATCATATGCATGTTATATATGATGGAAAGGAATGATTTAGCATGTGTGATGATAGTATTTCAATTAGATTAATCTTAAGAAGCTTTTCACATTGAATATAATTATTTAAGAGAACCTAAACTTAGGATTATTGTAAAATGTGTAATAAGCCATTCACTAAAGAGAACTAAATCAAATTAACATGCTTTAGAAAGTGGTTTAAGGTAGGGATGAAATAGGCAAACCTCTTTTCTTCACTTTAAAACACTTAGTTGCTAAGTGTAGGTCATATGAAATAAAAGAAAACATAAATTAAAACTTGCAAATCAATTATTGAATCTTTTTAGAAAATCTTAACTCAAAGCCTAGTTAGGCATACCACACAACTTAATACACATACATTAGAATAAGTCACCACTTCTAGCCTTATGTTTAGGGCCGGTTGCATGGTGTGATGTATGTTTTTTTGTGATGTATTATTTTAGACTGGATGTTAGGGTATTTGTTTTTTAGACATGATGGTAGGTCATGATTAGCCTAATCATATTTTCTACTAGGGATTATGTTTAAGGGGTGCTTAAAATAAATATAAATGCTCTCTGTGTAGGTTGCTTAAGCCCCTAAGCATAATCCAAGTTAGGACAGGGTGGCTTACCATGTGGTGCTAAGTCCAAATTATAAATATAACTATCCTAGGTTGTATGTATTTTAGCTAACACTTGTCTTTGTAGTTAGATTTACTTTTTCTATTTTAATCTAATTTTCTTTAGGAATTAAGATTAGTGCTATGGGGATAAGGATGAGCATTAGAAGGCTTTTATCTTGGGAGTCCATGTGATGCCTTTGAAGTGGAGCAAATCAAATCAAAGAAAGATGAAGATACATGATGATATGAAGACTCTTAGAGCATTTATCATTTGTAAATTGCAAATTATTCTTTTATGTACTTGGTTGTATAAGGGTAGAGCTTCGGTAACCCATTTTTTGTGTTATATGACCTCGCAATAACTTGTTATTCTTTGTGTTAGTTATAAAATTTTTTGATGTTGTGTTTAAAGTGCACAATTAGGATGACATGCTTTTCTTAGTTT